>MNPL01010927.1:10112-33047 GCA_002081605.1 Tropilaelaps mercedesae
GCAACAGCAGCAGCAGCAGCAATAGCAGCAGCAGCAACAGCAGCAGCAGTAGCAGTAGCAACAGCAGCAGCAGCAGCAGCAACAGCAGCAGCAGCAGCAACAACAGCAGCAGTAGCAGCAGCAGCAGCAGCAACAGCAGCAGCAGCAGCGACAGCATCGGCCGGACATATCAACGGCCGTTTGTGCTTCGGCGTATTTTGTGTGGCATCTGCGTGTGTTTGCCAGAATGTCCCGACGCAGGCACAAGTGGCAGACACGACTTTGTAACACAAACACACACATTTTGACTTTGCGCAAGCTAATGAGTCCATTTGCCACGCGACGCGCGACGCGTACAGACATTTACGGTCTGTTGTTACTAAGCGACGCTGACGTGCACTGGACATGTGCGCAGTGGCACAGCGGAATTGAGGCCTTGCTCTAGTCCGCGCTTCGTAGACGTGCAGAAGCGTTGGCAGAAGAAAACTTCTGCCCCCCACGTATTGTACAGAAGATCACTCATACGAGACCGTACAGATCGTGGCTATTTCAGCGTCGACGTATCTTTACGTACAAGCGACAACGATTCGAACAAATAGCGAATCGTTTCTCGACAGACGTTCGACTACCCCCCAGAAGGCGGTCCTGTAACTAAGTGAGGTGCTGCCGTCCCGTTTCGGAGCGGTTTTTCTGCCAGTTTGTGTATCGCCCATTTTATAAGGACGTTATTAGTCCATTGCCGCCGAATGGGTGGCATCCGTCCGACTGGCAGGCGTGATAACTCATTGGCTAAGAAGGTCGCGTGTTTTTGGACGCCTTTGGACAGAGTCATCGAGGTTTGAGCGGTCACCTCGCGTGTTCTCACCTCGCGTTTTATGGACTAGGCTAACCCGCCCGTCGCCCGAGGCGTCATGTGCGGCAGTTCTGTGAAAGTAGCCACGTTCTGGAAAACGTCGGGGGCTTTTTCGAGGCGCCGCGATCGGATCGGCACCGAGAATAGATTCGACGTGCTGAGAAGCTCGAAATATTCAGTGGCGAGTTAGTCCGAAATCAAGCGTCTGGTATCTGACTAACTGGAATGCTCTCTGATCGCCATTGGGCGGATGTGTCCAGAGGGACCGCGGGGTGGTTCCCCTGTAACTCAGGACTGTAACAGGACTCAGGCTGTAACTCAGGACGTTTGCTTCTATCGGCGTTAGGGTCTCGTTCTCTGGGTGTAGGTAATGCCAGATCTGTTGCTGGTGGTGTGTTTTCCTCGACAGCCGCATTCAGGGATCATGACGGACTCACACCGGTTGAGTGAATAGAGTCTATTAGAAACGCATAACTCGTTCGTTGTTTATCCAAGCGCGTGAAACCCCGTCACCTTCTCGTACTCCCTCTGGCGGTCGATAACGATTTGCCACAGGCCGGCAGCGACCGCCAGCGATGGACTTGTCTCCAACACTCTGTTGTTGGACTTTTTCACGTCGCCTGTCCAACAACGACCCTGGCCGCGATAGCCGCGCCCTACGACGACCCCGCTTCTAATGATTCCGATCCAACGTCACGCCGCAGTGCTACTACACAAGGATATTGATCAATCGACCAAAAGAAGACCCACAAGTACCCACGATTTTGGGCAGCTGTGTTCGGACATAGCACATACACAGTCAATCAACTCTCGTTCACTTGCCCCATTACCGTGGGCTGTACCGAAAGGCTGCGATTTCAGACAAGGGCCAAATAATTGTGCTTGGGAGTGTGTGAGTGGCATGTTTGGACTCTAACGACGGCAGTAGCGTCTAGGTCCAGAGTGTCCGCCTTCTGGGGCACAGTTTACCATTGGGCGACATGACAGCACAGCCAACTGCAATGCGCAGAGACGAAATGGTAAGCGCGTTCGTGCTCGCCGGGTGATGATGTCGACGCTGGGTCTGAGTGGCCTGACCCTCGATCCTTCGTCTCCCCTGGGCGCGACTTCGGCGCGCGTTGCCATCGCCCTTCGGCCTACTTTGGCCTTTGCCTACCCCCCTTCACCGACGGGTTATCGCAGGGCAACAGCGCATCCGAACGGGACATTCGCTAGTAGCAAAAGGGGCCCAGCCCCCCCTATGCCTTGGCGCTTAGTCTCTCCTGACCGAAATATGAGAGAAACAGGGCGCGGCAGCGGCTCGGGCGAGCTTTACCAGAGAAACTGGCTACTCTGCCCATATCCGTATGGGGGCAAACATCCGCAAGCACCAGTAATCACACACGCGTTTGTCCTGTGTTTCCCCCCCATACTTTTCGAGTCAATGCGCGCGCGCGCGCGCGCGCACGCCCGTGGTTCGAGCCTAAACCGCTCGGCTCCTTTCGTCCGAAAGGCGCACCGTTCGTGCAAACCAACGAAACTCTGTCAAAGTACAGCCGAAACAGCGCAATCTCTGCTATTTTCGGCCAACTGCTCATTCGTGTTCGTTTCCAAACTCTCCCCGGCACCCCCAACCACCTCGGGCTTGCTCCCAGTTCAGCCTTGCACGTTTCGACTCGTTGCGACCGGGCGCAAAGAAGATGAGGGCATAGAAGTAGGTCGGTAGGACCAGCTGGTGAGAATCGGCCTCCGAAGCTGGCAGCATCAAACGACGAGGATCTTGAGTGGGGGGTGAATGGGGTGTGGTGGGGGGCATGAGGACGTTGGGGGTATGCTGGCAGTCAGATTGGTGTCGGGGCTCAAAATTTAGCGCTAAGTGGCAAAACTCGTTCCCTTTGAGGAGTAGCACCGCCTTGTCCCCCACCCAGCGGCCGCCTAGGAAGCCTCCAGCTCCCTCACATGGGCCGGCTCCACTCTGGCCACTAATTCATTACTGCCATTTGGGAGCAAGTGTGTCTTCGCGCACTGGAGCATTCAATTCCCCCGCGGTCCGTCCCCATCAGTTTTCTTTCTCTCCCTCTCTCTATCTCTCTCTGTATCGCTCTCACAGCCCCACGCCTTGAACCTGTTGTCACCTTTGGCGCGCACGCAGAGTCGACGCTACGCGGGCATCTGCCTACCGTCCCTCTTCGTCGTCTGTTGCTGCACAACGTCTGTCGCGGCTTCGTTTTCCGATCTCATTTCGTCCGCCCCAGCAGCCGCTCGACGACTTCTCGACATGCGCAGGTGAACTCACCCGGAACAGGTTCCCGACAGACGTAGTTAGCCCACGCGCTTCGGCAGGCCCCGTTCTTCATCTCGCTATCGGCCTCGGTCTGGTTTCCTGCAAAACGCCTTCGCTTGTTCCCGCTCTGCCCACTCGCGGCTCCCGTTGGAAACATCCTCAGGACCTCCCCCGTCCCCCTTGAAGGAATCTCTAACCCGTCGACGCAGCCAAGGGTGTCGTTTCCATCGGCCAGGCCCCCCTCGATCCTGACTGTGAACCATCGGTGTGGGGTTAGCTCGTGATCAGGTGGTTGAGCTTGATTGAAGGCCTAGCGTATGCCGATGTTGGCAGACTTCATTCACAGGGAACAACTGCACGTGGCTGTCCTCGAAGATTTGCGCTTCGTACAGAATTGCTACGTAGACGTTGTCGAGGGTAAGTAATTGAAGTCATGACGAAGTGGACGTATAATACTCCGTAGTTAGTTAATAGTAGCTCTCTTCCGCGTGGTCACTTGAGCCCGTCCCCAAGCTGCTCCGACAATTGCAAACGACTGGCTCTGGCCTTCTTTCTTGTTTGCTGTGATCTGAAGTTCTCAGCCGTCTGTGTAAAGCTTACGCGGGCCAGGTCCGCCCTAGGTTTGCGTGCGAGCCCGATTTCAAAACGTTCAATTCCAGCCGTTCACTAAAATGACATGCGGCCTTTCTAAGCTCTCGCAGTGGCGATTATCTAGAAGAGGGTTGAATGAGCGTTTTGGATTCTTTTTGGCGAAAAACCTTTTCTCGACGGTCCTCAGCTCAGAAGTGTTCTACGTAGAACCAGTTTGGCTACGCAACTTCAAATCGGCCATTAGTATGTCCATCGGGTAGTTTTTTAACCAGCTGCATTGCTAGGCCAGCCAGATCCGCGGCAAAAAATGCGCGGCCTTGCAGCTTGAGCAGATAAACGCGAAACGAAATACCGGAAAATATATTCAGAAGGTTTCCTATAAAACGTACCACAGGATATTGCCATTTTGACAAAGGTTTCTAGGGCATTTTGATTTGCATAGCCTAACCTGTCCCTCCCACAGATATGACCTGTACAAGCTGTACCCTTGGAATATTATTATATTATAGCCAATCAAAAATGAAATAAATGAGCCATTTAACAGGTACAATCGGCTCTTTTTCATTTTCTTTTAATCGTAATCCTTCGACGCATGACGATTTTGTCACGTCAAACTATGACACTGCTCACCTGCGCAGCAACGCCATGTGGGAAGGGAGTATTCCTGAACACAGGAAACGGCAAACGACCGGTTGGAATACCCATCGAGAATATCCAAGTATCGTTGGGAGGCTATGTCATGTACGTTCCTCTTGAGAACGGGTACGTTCGAAATGCTGGCAAGTTGCAGGTGCTTCCGACGTAAATGGACTTGCTCAAAACTCGTCCATCCCCACGGGGCTCAGACTCGTCGGCGGTTCGGAGTTCGCCGTAATGTTAACGCAGTTTTAGTGCGCTGGCGAGTCTCATACTGGTCGCGGCGGCGGCTGGCCGACAGTGATGCGTGGCTGTCACGCTTTTCTTTGCTTCTCCCGTAAAAGATCGCATGCTGAGGTACCCGTGTTTCATGCTGTTACAAAAGCGCTGTGTAGTATACGTTTGCTGTTGACTATTTTATATAATATCCGCTTCTGTACTCACGGGAGTTGTCCTAACGCTTGTCTTGGTCTAGTTCTCGAGGTTGGCTGGAGAGGGGTTAATTTTCGCCTCCGGAGCCCATTCGGGTCTCATCCTTTGTGAACGAATAGAGATCACTTTCCTATTTTCCTACGATTTGCTTTCAACAGGTTCATATCCCTCTGCTATTCGTAACGCATGTATTTTTGACATCAAGTTACGAACCTAAAGAGTGAAAATCCTGCACAACTTGAATGATTCTTCTGTACAGAAATCACGGGCCATACTGACCTACATCCAGAGTCGTTATATCTTAACCGTGTAACGGTAAGAAAGTGGGGTTTTTCGAGTCCGTTGCCTTGTGATAAAGTTATGAGTTAATGATGATCAACTACTTGATAAAAAAAAAAAACTAGTATGCTTTTGTAGCTCGATATGCCGTTCTAAGCAGAGCAATCAACTTCATCTCTAAACGTGATCAAAAAACGTTATGATGTAGTTGTGAGTTGAGCATATATATAAATGTGTGTTTATGTTTATTGCATCAAGTTTTTGCTTTTAGCCCTAGAGAGTCTTTTCTTATTTGATTAATGAAGAACTATACGCTGTTGTCAGCGACGTTTTTATCACCTATACGTGACCAAACATGGCAGACATTAAGAACAGTACGTGACAACACTGCTGAGTCGTCATGTAAGCACTAGGCGTAAATATGGCATACAACGTCAGGAGAATCGTATATGCACTATAATATTAAAATAAGAGGACTATCTCCAATTGAATTGTTATGTTGCGCATTGAGCTTCTAAAGAATACTGTGTGCAGCATTATTACAGGGAACAATATAATTATATTCCAGCTGAGAGTTCGTTAGCGTGCATATTGTGAAGTTTAAAAAATAACAGATTTGCAACGGAGCTTTTTATGTTAATGGCCAAAACCATGGAGGTAGGTCAGATTTTTATGGGATACGCCCTGAATTTTTTGTACGAATCCCCTTAATTTTGTACGCTTGAAATTTGTCGTATTCAAGCCAATCCCGAAAGCAGTCTCGAATGCTACATTAAACAACGTCGAGAGCATATCTGAGCTTTAGGGTATTGACTTCATTCATAGATCCTGTTGTTTATTGAACACAAATGAGCCGACCTATGGAAATGACAACTCGCCGGCGGAGTTGCTGCTGACCAACTTTGTCTATTTCTTCGACGTTGTTTCGATGTCAATAGCGTATCAAACACTTATGCATGGACACCGCCTGGTTATGGTCAAGGATTATGTTGATCTATCGAAAGGAAGTAGACTTCAGGTTCTACTCTGAAAGGGCTTTAATGCACGTAATAGGAAGCTGATTAGCGTGTAGCAAGGTTATCGTGTCATTTCGAGCATTTTTTGAGCGCTCCAAAACGGGCAGTTTTACAAAACCTCTAAGAATAACGTGAATATGTTCCAGAGGCAATCGCTCGATTCCTAACTCTGTTTAACTGTGCTAGGACAGTTCAAGGGAAAAAGCAGAAAATCATGATGACACCTGTATACTAAACAGCTTAAGAGGCTGTGCTTACGTGGAAACATACGGGTGCAGATCCCGGTTTACAGAAAACCCGACTAAGCCAATATTACATTCATATTGAGCAATGAGTAAGGTCAGCCGCATGTAAGTCAGCATAACAACAAAGCCAACGGCCGTAATCCACGGAATTCGTACGGATAAGTGCTAAATACAGCGTTAGATTATAGGGAGCTTGACGTGCTTGCCCCTTTCAGAGAAACTAGTGCGGTCAAACAATATCACACGCTTTGAAGCAAATTAGTATTTTCCCGCTTATTACTAGTCTCAGAACGTATACTTTTTTTTTAACAGTTTACCTTCGGAAGCTTGAAACATTGACAAAAAAGAGTTTTTCCTCTCGTTTTTTTTCGTTGAGAAGTCAGCTGTTCACTCGCTGTTCACCGCGGCTATTTTCCACCACAGCTTCATCTTCGACCTTCTGTGGAAATCACTTTATTTCGACGATCTGTTGTGAGAACTGCGCGGCCACATTGACGTCGTTCAAATGAATCTTTAGTTGTGCCACCTTCCACTGTAGTTTTGTTCTTGTAGGCTTGTTTCTTGTCTTTAACATCCGTATTCCGCTCTGTTTCAAGCATATCTCTAATGAAATGAATTATTCTCAAATTTGTTCAGATGCGGCCAAAATTCAAACTTGGACCATTTATAGTACCAATGGGCAGCTTTACCACCAAGGGATGCTCAAGGGAACTAACTTACCTATAAGTATTTAAGTATTCGGTACATGCATAGAGATCTCTTTTAACAACACAAACGTCGCGCGGATCTGAGAATAGTATTTCGTAGGACCGGCGATGTCACTAGCAATAGCGATTGGATATACGTCAAGAATCTACTCCTCTAAGAAAAAGCTGGAAAGTGAATGAGTGAAATAAGTATGTGCGTGCGGTTGATGATATCTGAACCGAAGCCAGCTCAGTTTTCTGCTATATAACCCATGTAGCACGTAATGATAACCACTGCTCCTTTACTCTGGTTGAATTGCTGCAGTGGATCGATTATTTTTTCCACCTTTTGGAAGAATACAAATGAATAGCACCGGCACCAAATATATTCTCTGCAAACAAGTGTACTGGTTTCTCTATACAATTTGTTAAATGGAAAGGCAAGACTAACCCGATTACAATCGGGCTCGTACATCGGATGGTCACTTGACCAACGGATGATCAAAAACTGAGCAGTCGTTAAAACAGTAAAAGAGCACATGTCAGACGGACGTTCTTTACATTGCAAACGCTACACAAACATATGTTGAAATTACGACCATTAAATTACGGCCTGGGTTCGCTATTTAATTCGAATAAGTGAAAGTATGTTAAGCTTTGTATTGGCTCTATTCTGTCGTATTAGCGCTCAGTCATCAATGGAAGTACTAGACGTGAGGGAATGTCGAACTCGGTGGCTTGGTGCATTTGTATCTGCTTTGTGACCGGAGGAAACACGTAAGTGCACGGATTCGATCCCTGCCGGTGCACATTTACATTTATATGGGGTCCGTCTTACGAAGTAACGCAAAAAAAAAAAAAAAAAAAAACTACCGTGGACGTCAAATGTTGGCTGACAGTTAGGCCTAAAAAATCTTTCAAATATCTTAGATGTGAGGGAATGATATAAATGCCTGACATGGATTGACCTTCGACAATAAGGGCTCATACTGACATCAATGGCGAAAAGATTGACAATTTGATGCCGTCTTTGTCAGGATAGAAATGCTGACATTACTTATTCTTATTATTGCAAGTGACAAATCTTCGAAATAGGTACAAAAAATACGATGCTTGTAAATGTTTGTATGTATACCGTGGTCCAAGACCACGCTGATCATCCCGGTGTAGTTTTTGTTCAATTCGTGTTGGCCCGTATTTGGTTGTATTGGTTTCTACTGACTGGACATTATTAAAAAGCGAGAAGAGAATGAACGAGAGGAGTAAAACTGTGGATTTATGGAAACAGTTACTTTAAATGTGTGTGTTTGATATGGTGTTGACTGACCTAGATACGATGACATAACCAATAGTTTCATGCAGCACGCACTGGAGGCGACTGCACAGCAAACATCAGGGGTCTTGGTTGCTGCCGTTTTGCCCCCGCTAATGATACTACTTGCTAATGACCGTGAGTACTTCCTTGAGCAGCCATGGGACATTCTAGGGTTCTTCCTGCATTTCACACGTTTTCTAGTTCAGGCTCTCAAAATCGGCATGCGAGCCTCCATCGTTTTTTTTTAAACTCGGGCTTTACTCAGATGAGCACTCGAGCTCATGAAATGTGAGACGCGCTTCCTATCAGTACTCTTTATCCTTTCTCCTGAATTGCTCGAGCTCTGCCAATCATCAACTGCATTATCGCCGTGCTATGAAATAGTGAGAAGGGAACATTACCATAGCAATCCATTACCATATGCGAAAAGTTAAATAATTTATGCGTAAATCTATAAATTATCGGTAAAATATTTCTATATAAAAAAATACAGCTCGACGGACAGCGTTAAAAGATGAAACGAATCTGGCGTTTGCTCTTTGCGCGACTGCAATCTCGACAATTCAGTCACTCGAGGACCAAAAATGACCTTGAAGGGTTGAGCAGTCGCTCTCAGTTTATGTCTTGTAACATCGTTGATACGGAAGGGCCCGTCTGTGGCTGGTAGAAATATATTCTCTACATGGGCTCGGCTGCTGCGGCTATGCGGGTATATTCGTACAGTGATACTATTGCAAAGGATCAACACAGTGAGACGACCCAATTGACTAGACCGGAAGACAAAGTTCCACATCAATATTCCAGTTGAAGTCTACCCTTTCTCACTATACATTTTATTCGCCTTCAGCAAATACATGATTCAGCGAGTCTCACAGTTTATCCAGGACGTCTAAGGCTACTACTTGAATCAGTTCGATGGTGGCTTTTGAAAGGTTTCTTTGGCTCGAGTAGAGCGAAAGGTTCATCTCAATGGTCCAGCTAGCAATACGGCGTTGGTAAAAGTCAAGCAAATATCATTCAATGCACCAAAACAAGGCGCAAATAAAGAGAAAGGAACACTTGACCATTTGAATTGTGTCATCCATTCGGTAACTAATATGTTTCCGTAGACATAAGCAGAAATAGAAACAAGTATGGTGTCGAAGATACCCAAAGCATAGCCGGGAAATGTTCAACATCGTGTACTGATAGTGCCTACACAGTATTGTCGTGTATAAAAATACTCGTAATCATGCTTTCTCAATTCTGCTGGCCCAAAAGGACACACGGAATAGAGAGTTGCTTACTAACAGGCAAATTCCTCACTGGCAAAATATATAGGATAGGGATCCCATTACGAAGTTGGTTCTTGCGAAGGCACACTGTAGGGACGTTGACCCACCAACTATCGATCAACCGATTGAAAATGTTACAAGGAGTAAAACATTATTTAGTAGAAATATGGTACGGTGATTTTCTTCAACTGTAATAATTAGTTTCACTCGGATTCGCAGCAGAAAGAGGATATTCACAAACGTCATGGAAAAGTTTAAACGAGTCGACGTTGAGAGCTGACTGAAAGGTGAATATCAACGCAGGTAAATTTGCATATTTAGGCCTACATTAGCCGTTTTCATGCCGTTTGCTTATGCTTCCTGAAATTTTAAGGGTTCAAAAATTTGAGTTAATTAAAAAAAACAAGGAAACTCCAACGAGCTATTTTAAGGCAGCTCTGTGCTAATAGTGGGATCCTCGCGTTCGCCAAGAGTATGGATCTCCGTTGGACCTCCAATATTATAGCAGAATTTGATTTTTAGACTGAGTTGTGAAGTGTTGCTATGTTAGATGAGCCCAATTTGTATAGCCATGATAATTGTCTCATGTTGCTGTCTCACGCTGGTGCATAACAGGCTCAAGTACGGAAAAGAGGTGGCTTTTTTAATGGGGGCTAGGGGGGCCAAGATAACGTTGCATGGCCGTTGAGCTGGCAAAGTTGAAAAGGTCGCTGTGGAAATTGAGAAAAAATTTGGAAATAAAATGTGCCAGTTGTGAACTGCAAAGATTAGATCAGGTGTGACCATTTGGTCGCTGTATTTAACGTGCAACTGTGCAATGAACACATTTTCCTCGGTAAACTTACGACTCAAATGCAATCTGTAATACTCTAATGAAGCTTAGGAAATGCTGATTTTCTAATTTTTTTATTGGATACCATGATGTGAAATATCTTGAAAATGTTTAACACACCGCACGAAAAACTTTCTGACATGGGGTGAATATAAATCGAATAAACTTACCTAAATTGAACGCACTACATATAGTAGTATATTGGCAATGCCTAATCTTCAACTCATTTTCACGGAATGAAATAATAGAAACGCCTTCTATTGTTACCATTCTAAGGCAAATAATGCCAAGGGCTAGAAACGGTTAACGTTATAGTCGTATGGCGAATTTCTACGATTATGGCCAACGTTATTAATTCTGCTATTCGACAACAATATAATGGATCTACGGAATGGACTCCGTGATAATAAGAGTCCTGACAATCTAACGGTCGATACGACGCCAAAGTGGTATATCCGATAGCGCTGTACGGTGTTTGATATGCTCAAATATGTTAAAACGTTACAAGACGGGTAGAAGACCAAGTTTGAATTATTGTGAGTTTGTGTTAGTGTGTATCCAGTAGTACGTTCACTGTGTTTGTTCAAAATGATATTCAGGATTAAAATCACTGGTACTAGCTGAGCTAACCTGTGAAACAGTATGTACGTCATTAGCCAGTGGCTAAACATTAATATATTGACTTCGCTTGCCTTCTCATGCTCTGGTAATCGATTTCTTTGATCTGTGCGTTTAAATGAATTTATAGCTCTCGTTTCGGATGTTACCTAACTAGAAAGTCGTATAGGGATGTTCAAGGTAGAAATGTATCAAACAGAATCGGAAGATAAGAGGGCTGCGGCACTGCCCATGTCGATAAAGGATCTGTGCGAAAGACACAAATCAGACACGAACAGCATATTCTGGCGGGTATTGTCTGTATAAGCAAAAATATCTGCAGTGATCGCACAAATTTGACAATAGGTGCTCAAAAATATCCTACTGTATAGCGAATTATATTTGTGAATGCTTGAATAAAATTCTCGAGGTCATATATATATGTATATGTATATATATGGGCAATCTTAATAGTAAGCTATGGTCATGGCTAACATTGGTGACACAGCTGCGCTCATATCGCAAAAGCTAGATGCCTTCACCAGAGTTAATATTCATACGAATAACTGCAAGTATAAATAACACTTTACTGAAAGTTTTTACCGATTTACTTTACCAAATACGCTCGAGGTGAGCACAGATCGTAGACGATGCTAAAATCAACTTTAATCAGAGAGAGAGAGAGAGAGAGGGAGAGAAAAGAGTGTCTGTAAACTTCACCGCATGTTAATGTGAGTGCGCATATCAATGGTTTGTCTAGCTGATCGAGAAACATGTCAGGCCTCTTTGACGGCACTTATGGGGTGAGTGTACCCGTTCTCCAACATATCTGCCGCGTTGACGAATCATTTCGCTGAACCAGCCTTCTCAGTAAGGCAATAATGCTGTTTACCATCGAAACCATGCCCAGGACCAGAGGGTCAATTAACACAAACTGGTCTGCCAACCACTTCTTACAAATATACCTAATGACTTCTTTCGAATTTCGTAAACTTGCAGCGTCCGAATCGGAGAAAACCAAGGGCAACATTCCTGCTGGTGGATTCAGCTGCCAAATCACGCATGATTAACGTACGTAGTCCGGATGCGATTTCGGGTCCGGAAAGGGGTCTCGGATCAGCAACATGAAATGTGGTCAATTTGGCGCCGAAATTTGAAGGCCCTATTAGGTATTTTAAAAATCATATTCCTCCTGGGTACATATGAAAGAGGTCAGCATAGCAATTTTCCATAAGTGCGTATCACTTGGTCGCCTCAATCTAAACACACAGCTTGCCAAGATTATAAAAAAGATAAAAAGCACGTATTTCCCCACCACACCCTGCTCCAGCAGACACAAAAAGGAAAAGTCTGAAAGCAGCTTTGGGGATGGAAAACATATTCGTGGTGTAAGCAGCTTATCTGTCCTCCAAAAAAACTGCGACGCAGCAAGCGGCAGCCAGTTTGCAAAGATGCAATTGGGGCAAAATAAGCCGTAACATTTCTACCACCACCGGCGAAACCATTTTGAGCTCATGCTGAGCATAGCTGCAACAAGGCACGCTGTATAGCCATAGCAAATCCTGCCCGCACTTTCTACACGAATTGATGTCTTCAACAGTAAATCGTTCACAAACGTTGTACAAACCGCTCATTACTTTCGGGGCACTCACAGCCCTGACAATTGCTTCGGGCTTACCATTGTGTGCTCATGATCATGATACAGTTATTGCTGCGTTTTTTTAATACAAGGAGTGTATACAGACTAAATGGTTAGCTCAAAAACGCTAGACATTATAAAGAACTTGTCGATTTTCTGTCAAACGGATCTACGTTTGTTGAAGATGCCACATTTTCTAAGTAAAAGCATATAAACATTGAAATAAGCATTCAGTAGCGCCCATTAGCGTTTGAGTAAAATATAGATTAAATTTTTTAATGAAAAATTTGAGAAAGCATACAGGGTATTTTGCAGAGTTGGTATTTTTCCATTAGGCAATTCGAATTCCGCTTAGTCCCTTCTCAGCTATCCTCGTAGTTAGTCTGTCTAGATTTATTGCCACTTTGTGGTGTATTTTTACACCACAAAGGGCACACGGCAATACTGGTAATAATGGCAATACTGGTATACGGGTGCTTCAAATAATAAATGAAAAGGTGCTTTATCTTTCAAGAATTTTAAATCAATATTTAGTGCTGTAAATAATAATATAGCCGCAAACACTAAACATCTTACGATCCTTAAGTTTGTTATGCATTATATCAAAAAGACGGAAGTTGCAACGTCATGTGGAACAACTAGCTTGTGCAGATTTCGTTATCTGCAAACCGCTGAAGAACTTTCTTCGTGTCACATCCAGGACCGTTTAAACCGTGTACTGGTTTCCTTCTTTTAATCGAAAAATCTGAACGCTATTTACAGCTTCCGGCAAAATCATATTTGCATCGCAACATTATTCGACAATTTCTATAGGTAATAGGCAGCGTCTTAATGGTTACTTTCAGCTCAAAAATAATATTCAAAAGCAACATTACCGAGCACCAGTATGTCTTTATGTTAATTTAAAGTTTACGCGTATATTCAACAACCTTAATCATGATCTACGTTCCTTTAAGAAAGATAGTAATATTTAACAGGAAATAAATTACACCTTGCGGAATTCTTTGTGCCAAATCGCATATGATGATGTGACGCATATATGATATATAATGATGTCTTGATGGAAGTCCTTAATTATCATGAGAAATGTCTGCCGGTTGTCAGCGTAACTAGAAAGACTTTGTAATATTTCAGTGAAAACCAATACCTTAAGAGCTACAGCGGTTCAGTTTCTCCTTTAAATGTGGGCGTTTTAACGTATCTGCGATTACAAAAGTGCGCCCATACGTGCCCAGCGAGGTAGCAACCTGAGACCCTGTGATTCAGAGTCATCGACGTTAATCCTCTGCCATCCCGACATTCAGCAGAAAAGCTTACGTACCACCACCATTATTTCATTGATTCTGGTCGACTCAATCGTAAGACTCGTATTTAAACGGCTAACGACGTATCGACGCCCAAGCGTGCGGACAATCATACAACAATTAGCGAGAGGACAAGAACAATAACGCACAATAAAAACATGAACAAGCCGGATTCAGAGTTAAACAATCATTTCATCATTGTCATAATTTTATAATGTCATAACCATTTCCGTTCCGAGGATGACAGCTTAGGCGGCCAATAAAAGAGGACGAGGACAATTGTGGCTGAAGGAGGTTTACATTTTTCCGAACGACTGGACTCACGGCGATTCAGTTAGTCGAATACTGTAAACGGCCATGCACCGAGAAGCGGCGATAATCAGAGTTGTGCGTTGTGACGTCGTTCTGTGGAGAGAACCTTTCTTGATGTCCACGCAAAATGTATGCTACAGGCGAATTACTGGAATTACTGGATGTCTGTTTCCAGCGTCTTGTTTGTGTGTCTGTCGAGCAATGACAAAGGGTCGACTCGCCAGTACAGCACACTCAGTTAAACCGATGAAGAGAACTGCGGCAAGGTGAGCCATCATCGGTGAAAGTAGGTACTTCACAGTCATATAGTGACTCGCCGCACACGAGGCTGCCTTTCTGTACAAGCAGTCAAATTCTCACAAAAGATAAAGAAGAGAACGAGAAGGGAATACCATCAAGCGATCGCCTGTGGTAAAAGTCGAATAAAAATCGTCCTTTATTAGACAGGTACCGGCCTATTTGAAGAAGTGCGTACGTATTGGTCGGTCAAAAAAAGCAAATTGTAACTGCTTGTAATTATATACCGATCGTAGTTCTGCAGCTGCGTTCATAGACGTCGTTCACTAGTCCAATTGTTATAAAATGTATACAAGTTAGATACTTCGTGTTATATTCTCTGCGATTGGACTGACTACAAAAATAAAATGGTTCTCAGAAAGTCGTTCCTATAGATATTTCGCTACTCAACTTATCGAGCCGAGTAGCAGATCATTGTATAGATAGGCCAGCCGATTCAAAATGCAAAGGGTCTAGCAAAAGACGTTCAATACTTTTTAAAAGTATTGAAGGGTCACACCTACTTATTTGGATAAAGCTAACAAAGCAGCACAACCGAATTTCGTTTGGACTTAATGTAACTGGTCTCGGTTAGTTTTTTTTAAGATCAATACTCATGAAGCACATTTAAATAAATAAAAAAATATAGGTGTAAGTGCGTGTACAATGTTTCGCTTTTTGCTCAACATAAAAAGAAGAACACTCGCATAACGGACGATGTTCGTGGATAATTATATGAAGGACAACGCGCCTGCTGAACTTTACACTGAATTTGCTGGTAAATCATGACAATTACGTTTTTTGAATTATCTCCATCTTCATGGTTGAAACTGGTTGAGTCCGTTATATCGAGAGAAGAAAGGCGAAAAGATGGCCCACCCAGATCAATATCTTAACCGTCGCTGTAAACAATTACCCGGGTGCCAAGCACTATGTTTTTGTTTAATTCTACAAAAACCAAGCTAGTAATCGGGCTGCCAAGAAGTTTACTTTTATTTAATTTTGGAAAAACCTAGTAAGCGGTCATTATTTAATGGATATACCCCATAAGCATGCTATCATAAAAAAATATTGTTTATTAGGACAAAAACGAACAATGTATCTTAACATACACTTTTTATGTCATTTCTAAATTCCTTTTGTCAGCTGTTAATATTAAAGAAATTCACGGACGAAGACCACTTATATTCCGAGTGACAATCGGTCACGTGAGCTTTAGAATACCAATAAGATATGTGTAAAATTATATTCACAAGAGTTACTAAATTATCAAATTTAGTAAGTTAAAAGAACAGAAAACAATCTGTGAGGCACCCTTAATCACGCTGAGGAAATTCCATAAACTACCACTGCTGAATGTAACGGCTTTGATTTATCTTTCTTACATGTCTCTTAGCAAGTTGTGCTGCAATTCATCAGTGTTATCCCGGCACTATCGTGTGCACCCCCCAAAGGTATGAATCCATACAATGAACCATTTGGATTTTCAAGCTAATGGAGAAAACGAAATTTCTGAGAGAATGGCTGAGATCGACACATAGGTTTTAAATACCCGGCTTCTTTGTTCCGGCGAATGGAAATATCTATGTCATCAGCGTCGTTACGTGACTCTGTGAATTACAATGCATAACCCTTATCACAAAATCTGCAAGTTATCACTTTGCCAGGCGTGCTATCTTTATTAATTTCCAAACGAGCTCTGGTGCTGCTTTGTCAATGGATACTAAAATATATAACAGGAAATAATTACGTAACAATGGTAGGATTTTCAAACAGCCCCACAAGGCTCTCGCGCGGTTGCGGTTTACTGTGCGGCCGTGCGCTAATCAAAAAACTGTTAGCCCTCAAACCCCGAGGCCAAGAGATTGTCCCCGTATAGGACATGATGGAATACAGCAGTGATGTTCTATAACGGAGGTAAACTTCTGTAGATACAGCTACAATAGCGCTAGCAGTAACTTTGTTCGGCGATAGTTCAATGAGCAACCTCCGCTACAAGCTCGGAGCATGCATTATACGCGCTTTGGATATTGGACAAGCCCCGTAGCACTCGCTCATATGATGTTTAGCGCGTCGAAACGTGTACGGTCTTCAGACGCCGTTCGATATTTATGAGTCGCAAGAACATCTCGGTAATGTACAAGGCACGGACTGTGAATAATGATAATAAAATAGACAGGAGAGGTGAACACTTTACAAATACATTTCCACTGGAATTTGGACTTGACGCAACGACAAGACAGAAAGCCGGCTTGGTTTAAACTACTGTATACGTTCTGCGAGGATCAACTTCCTGTATTATGATGTTGTGGGACCATGGTGCGCCAAAGTGACGCACAGACGAAGTTAACCGCATTGCCTCAAAACAAACCGACATGGACTTCCGATTAAGGTCGATGGTTCCGGCGCACGAGGGCAATTAAAAGGCATTTCAAAAGTGTGCCTTTACTTGTTAACGTGGTGTGTATGGAACAACCGAGCGACCGATTATCTGCCTGTTGTCGACAGCGTTGTGAACAAAGGTTTGAGGGAATGGCATTCTTCCTAGGCAACTTGACAACAATGCTTCTACTTTGATTTGACGCTATTCAATGCTATAGTGCAAAAGTGTCATGTTGTGTAAACATGGGGAACTGCGCTTTTTAAGAAGTCTTTCAGTACCTTGAAATGGTTGATCTTTCGCTCGTCAATTCGTTCTTGTCGCCTCAAGCCATCAGAAATCGCTGACATTTAACTGAATAGTAGAGAGAAGATATTTCTTCGCTGTTGGCGCCTTTATGCTGGTTAATTTACGTTGGGTGCGTAATACATTGTTGCTCTATTCAAATCGTGACATACGGGTACGACACTGTTGTATGCAGTCCGGAGTTGGGCGTTTCAAAAATCTGGTCTGCAATGTGTGCGTGTGTGTATATATATATATATATATATATATAGGCGCACATATGTACATATATTTTTCTTACTGGACCCCACCAGAGATAGTTAATGTTGTAGTTTCTATTTGTTCTAAAGAATCTTTAGTCGCATTGGACATTTGTGTTGACTATTCGAATTGATTCGTTCGCTACAGATTTGAAATTTTATCAGTGCGGTACTCTTATTCACCCGTGTTTTAAGCGCGTGGAAGCCCCAATGCACTGATCAGCACAGTACGATGATGAAAGGAAGCTAGAGAAGGAGCCAAAGGGTTACACCATTTGGTCGCTGCTCTAACAACGAGACGACGCGAAGCATAATCTCGACAAATGAGCAAACAAAGTAATTAGCGGGGACATTCATCTTGGATGTATTTTGGGAACGTCGGTTGAACTGTTATTGAAACGCTTAGAATAGCCATGCTTCCCTACTGGCTTGCGGGTTACTGGACGCTTTGTATAAATTAAATTTAATTACTTAGGAACCCTTCCGGTTTCAAGCTTAAAACCGCTTCCACCTGGCATAGACGCTACAACTTTACAATCTATGCCAGCCTATGGTTGTATAAGAAAATAATATTCAGTGCGTTCTTAGGAAACAATTGAGGAAGTTCTATTGGCCCGGCATAGTTACGTGTCATAGATTTTTTCAGTATAGGAGCACGTTTTTTGGGTTAGAATCTTCTGTGTGTAAAACTGCATACAACTCTGCATCCTCGAAAGAGCGACACGCACCGATAACCGGTTTCCCCAAATTTCAAACAAATGTCACTTAAACACAGAGAGGACGAGAATCCGCGATTGTGTATCTATAGTGAAACCTATGAGAAAAAATTTGTTCAGCTAGAATTCCACTTCTTAGTGCAGCAACGACCTGGATGTTTGCCTGTAGGTTGCGTAAAGTGTAAGTTTTAGCCATCAATTGTTGAAGCACGCTAGTGGCTAGCCAGACCCAGGGGCGTGTCCATATACGAGCTTCTAGTTTTATTAACCATTTTTATTTTTGAAAACCATTTGTTCTATTTGTACAGGAACGAATGTCTATAGGCATTCGGGCCGAAAACAAGCTAATGTTTTAGTTTGAAAGAGTAGCAGCTCTTTTTGCTGGCTTTATGTCTTGTCCACAACTAAATCTTCATTCGTCGACATCTCACCCAAGGCGGATAATCATACTATGACTGCGTGCACACCTGGCCAATATTGTCCCGAAAAAGACGCTAATATGTTACGTTCAACGTAATTTTTAACTTCGATCTTCTCGATCTGCTTTATCCGATGTCTGTTTCCCTTATTTTACCTATCTCTACTTGGCACCCATGCTTGCCGTCCCCCGGCCACATAATTCCCTCGCTAGCTTCTCTAATTGGTCAAAACTTTCGGTTATTGTTACTCGTCGCATCGGTGCCGCTGTCATTAACACGCCACACAACCTGCATGTCCGAAATAGTGGGGAGCTTTCACGTCGCTACCTGCAACACCTGCTACGCATCGGCCTTTACTGACGGATTGCCTGTCGGCCGCACACTCGGCAAGACTATGCCACGTGTCAAAATCATTCGACAATGTTTGCTGCTGTTACGTCTGGCAACCACCAGAGACAATCGGGCAAAAGAGACTTCTCAATCGAATAATTAGTTGAACTATGTGGTCTTCAAATGTCCAGTTGCCTCTCCAACTGTTTGTGCAATGACTGTCTTTCTCATACTAAATGCAGATCTTACGACTATGTACGGCCCACTCAGATCCGCCCTCAGCCGCTCGTTTTCGGCCTCTCCCAAGCAACTTCGCTGCTTCCCGTTTCTCCACATCACTCCCTCTAGCTTTCTGTCCCTATCTATCTAGTAGCCTTCTCTCTCTGCCCTACGTCGTCTCTCGAAACCCCACAATGTGGACATAGCCTCTCCATTGATTCATTGATTTTTACTGTTCATATTCATTAATGCTGCTTGCAGTCAAATTCAGCGAGAATAGGTAGTTGTCCAGAACAGGGTTGTCCAGTTCATTGATTCGGTCCTATGTAGCTTGATAGACCGATCGATGCTTTGTTTATTGCTCTGTCAACATCTGTTTCCGTAGCCCCACGCTCCGTACCCTGCCTGTGGATGCGAGTCCCCGTGCTATGCTGTAGCTCTAAGCACTCTGTTGCGATCGACGAGCGTCAACGTCTAGCTGGTAAGTGGCCGACGTAGAAAAGGCGAGTTATAGGTGAAGCAATGTCTGCATGGGCACTTTACCTTGAGGTGTTTTTGCCTTCGCGACCCTGAAGCACGCGAACGGAGCCTCGTTTGTCCTGCATGAAGGATTAACTTTATGCATTGGCACGCTGCGACGAAACAGTGCTGTTACCCGAACATGCCATGGAATCGTCTATTATTGTTTATCGAACGCTCTACATTTTTATTTTTGGTTTCTTTTTGGTCGTGAGAAGCGTGCTTTTGGAAGCAAGGTTGCCATGAGTGAAAACAAGGTCTTTAATGACACCATCTTTAGTGACAACATCGTCAAGGTAATCACAAGGGAAACACCATCTTTGGTGATAAGACTGGCTCTAACGCATGGCCGCATTACACCGTAGAGAGAAGCAATCAAAGTTGTGTATGTACGTAGCCTTGTACATATTATGTTCCTCACCATACAATACTTTCATGTAACAAAGTTCTAGGACATACAAAGCAACTTGCTAAACCAGGACTTGGTATATGTATGATGCTATGAAATGCCAAGCACGACCCCCTTGCTAGCCGGAATTGGCACAACGCCGTCGAAAATTTTGTAGCCATCCCGCTCGTGGATTAGACAAAAGTGACAATGCTACAAAGTTCAGCGTTAACGTTCATCTGTTTCGTGCATCCCCATATTCTGCACCTGCGTACACCTGAAATGTTATAGGCACCACTCCTGCACCACCAAATATGTGTATCAAGTGACCTGCAATACCATTGATACATTGCATAGTAAATATGTGTCTGACGAAAGGGGTAAAGACAAAGTTTAATAAACCCGGGCAGTAATTCAGATATTAAATATTTTTTTAACGAAGGAGCCTACTTCTGTATAGAAGTATCCGTGCCTACCCGTAGTTTACCCGTAACCTATCCGTAGCCCTCACTGAAGTCAAGCGAAGGCCTTCAAAAACGGCAGCTCATGTTCTTCCATGCTAGGTCCATATTTTAGGTCCATGTTTATTTTTCAGTGGCAATTGTCATCCACACCCGATGCGTCATATCCCACTAATACTTTATTGACTATAACAATTAACGAGTTTTCTCCCGCTAAAAAGATAACGAATTGGACTCTCATTTAGGTTTTTTGCCCACCTTTGTTTAGATTTTTTTAGCTGCAAGCTTCTGCACTATGGTATGGCGCATTTTGCAACTCTCTGTCATTCTGACTATAATAAGTGTCGTCCTACCTACAAGCAACGAATTGATTCCTTCCCAGAACAAACAAAAGCGACCTGTACCTTTTGAATCCACCAATATTTAGCTTTGTTTATAGCAACACCAAGTTTGCTTAATACACATACAGGCAACTGGCTTGCGTCCGATGTGCTGATCTATACTAGAAGTTTGTCACGGCCTTCTTAATTGCGCGGTTCTTGGAGATAATCTGCCCTCCTAGCAAAATGTACGCAGACGTGCTAACACATTTGTGTAACTGTAGACATTACTATGCCCGAAAATCATGCTAGGCTCATCATGAGATGAATTTTAATAAAAGCTGGAACATGCAATCGTCGTCCTATGAAGGTGAAGCAAATCGCTACAGGACGTACTGTGTTACAACAGTAGAGTTAACGCTATTTGATTAATTTTTTCCTGCATTATTGCGTGGATACCATGGCAAAAGTGATAGAGAAAATCTTAGGGAAAAATTTATCTTACTCCATTCGTAGAGGCATTGATATTTCTAATGATCCTCCAATTATATGCCCACTAAAATACAACTCTAGCTTTGACTTTTCACGCCTGGAAATGAAAAACTGACACGTAAAAATCCTATATACGCTTGTTGTATGCCTATACGTTCATCGCAGCCTTTTCACGACGCCATTTTCTGCTCGATTTCCAACCTTTGGCCAATGCAGGAATAGACCTTCATCCTTTGCTTCCATTTTTGAAGCTCTCATATCTGCCATTGTTAATATGGCGTTTGCATAGTATTGCGTGACCACTACTATTCATACTACTTGGACACGTTGTAATGTTTTACTTCTACGACAGAAGCTTCGCCATCAAAGATATTTCCCTCTCTTGATAATTTGCCATCGTAACTTTCGCCGTTGGCTGACGCTAACTCCTTTTATTTCAATTTGTCATCCGCATTGGGCATATGTTAACAGACGGTGCCCAGTAGGATGTTTCTGCAACAGTGGTAGAATTTGGACTTGTGTTCTTGTTTCATTACATCAGCAGTTTTGCTCAGCACACTTATAGACCTTCTAAGTTAGAAACACTTTGTGTTTGTGAACTTTCATCGACTTAGTTTTATGTTCATTGTCATTTGCTGTTGAGGCGCGTTGTTTGTCGTAGGGTTGGGAATAAATGTTATTGCAGTTATTCACCATTTGGCTATAGTTCGTGTATGTTTTATAATATAAAAGTGAATTATTTCGATGCGGTAGGGACTTCCTTTCTCTACAATAAATATTAAATAGCGTAGAGTGCCCTACCCGCCACTTGTCTACTTGATAGTTGATTGGTGCTGTTGGTAATATCTGGTTGTTGATACCCAAATTTTAACAAATAGACGCCCATATACCAAAACACAGTTAACAATAATTTATTAAGTTGACCGATCATCCACGCGGCCAGATGTCGCACCAGTTGGCTCAGTTCTTAAATAACCTTGGTGAGCCCCTACCACGTAACAATTGCAACGAGGTGAGCGTTGCTTAGTACCTGCCAGACTTACGGAGACAATCGGTGAATGTCTCCCACTGAGCCGTTTGTAGCGAAGGCAGGCTAGACCTCTACATCTCGTTCGTTATGGACTATTAAGTATTTCGTAAGAAGATTAATGCCGATATTTGGAATTCTGGAAGATATTCTTGCTTTTTTTTGCTACGCTCAATTTTCAAGTAACTAACTACATGGATAATGGCGCCAAGTTTATCACTTATTCGTAGTCCAAAAAATTTGGCGCACCAATCGTCAAATAACCCATTTATGTGAGTTGTATGGTAAATGACAAAATCCGTAGCACAACACTATGAAGTTTGAATGGTATATACCCTGAAGGACACATCATTGAAACGAACAAAGCAGCCTATGAAATTAATTTTTTCAACTGTAATTTTCGCCTTCATTCAAATTTACAGCAGAAAGTCAGCCTGGAGCTACAAACATCATGAACGGATTCAAGCGAATCAGCCTTGAGGGCAAGGTGGCCATTATCACAGGTGAGTTTGCCACGGACACGTCTAGTCAATGGCAGGTGCCACATTATGCCTGAACCCCAGGCAGCAGGGAACCCCGCAGACAACACC
>MNPL01010937.1:0-15915 GCA_002081605.1 Tropilaelaps mercedesae
ATTTATATATATATATATATATATAAATTTTATTGAATCAAACCTATATATATATATATATATATATATATATATAGTTTTTCGTTGTCGAATTTTAATAATGCTTTTTAAGTTACATTAATTCCATATATTACATTAATGCTTCATATTCCGGGCTACCATGCGTGTTAATTTAGCAGCCAACTCGCGTATGCCAGTCGGCTGTTAATATTGTTAGAGTTAATATTGAAATATGTCATGCCCGTCTTTCGTTTTTCATTCTACACCTATATCCAAACCCGTTTACACCCGTATTTGTAAATCATCATACGAGTGCGAAGATAGCTATTTTTAAGCACTATGACCGGCTCTTATTTTTGGTGTATTGCATTTAAGACAAACTGAGATGAATGTACGATGACTATTGATAATTATCTTTTATAAGCACGATTTTTTTACAGAATTAAATTATTTTATTTAACTTTCACCCCACTCGAAGCTTAGAACTGCATTACAGTTTCTTTTACGAAAATTGTCTTAGTTCGTTTTAGTTCGAGTTTAAGTTCGTGTACATATTGGCCGTAGCTGAAACCATTGGGTTGTCCACTACTTCCATGCTCAAACCTCGTTAACTGTTTCAGAAGATAACGAACAATCACCAGTAAAGTTCTTCAAGCTTTCATTAACCTGTGGTGATTAGCTGTCTCCGTAGGCCTATACTTTTAGCACCTTCGAAATGGTAGTCGGGTTGCAAGCTACGTTTTCGTCCATTGTTTCTCTTCGTGGTTTTTGGTCTTTTATTTTTTGCCCATACGCATGGAGATGTTGGTTCAAAAATCGTTGATATTTTCAGACACTGGATGTTCTCTGGGCACGTTGCAGCATGACGCATCCTTCAAAGGTATTTGTCTGTTCGGCTATGGCACTTTGGTAGCCCGAGTCCGTCCCTGAGTACTGCGATCTATGAGCACACTTCCACCTAATGCGCCAAAATGTCTAGCTATATATTATAGCGATCTCGAAGTTGGTCGTAAGCTAGGGAAGTATCATAACTTAGGCAAAACGGGCTAGGACTGATATTCCGACTTCACTTGGCAAAGTGATAATAGAGCAAGGCTTCTATGAAGGCTACGACACGAGGTGAACGCGGAATGAAGCTTCGATAGTCGAGGTTCAATGCTGTGGTATTTAGCTGTGCGCAATGGTTCAAGTGACCATGGCGTTTAATGGGCTTCAATCCCTTTAGGTGCTCCTGCGGTTTACGGTGAACCTCAATAGCGTTAATTGATATTCTAGGTACGGAACCCCTATTTCACCTACCGCTTTTCTCATTTACAAATTGTCTTATTAGAAGAAGGTCGTCTTAGGATCTTGGACATTAGGTAAATTATTGGGTGAACATATGTATTAGCTACGTTTCACATTGATGTCAAAATCCTGTTATAAAATTCAGCAGTTAGTCAATAAAACAGCGCATCCAAGGGTTAAAATGCTTCAAGTCATCGTTACGGATCTGACTCATATTGCGGGTCATATAAAAGTTTGATGTTATATTTGTCAATAGATATGTACTGGAGCGTTTTCATATAGGCTTCTTAAATATTGTGTTAAAATTCGCCAATTATGTTAAGCAAAGAAAATTTGAAGAGAAATTTTAGTTTTTAATCAAATAATACATAGCAGAGAAGGTCACTAGCCACATGTAGCCACTGAAATATCTACGGCTTATTTTCTATTGCTTTCTAAAACGTTTTCTAAAAATGTTACGTTTGGTTTTAGTAATACGGTTTTGTTCAACCTGGACACAGTTCACCTGCTGGTCAATTCATGAACTGGTGGACCGACACCTATCCCGATCTATACCGGTGCTAACTTCGTGTCCTACACCGTAGTAATTACACTAAAGATACCAATATGTATTGCTTGACTTACAATACAGATGGGAAAGAAAAAAAATTGACATAACTACATTTGAGAATGAGTAAATGATACCGAAATTGGTGCAACCTCAGAACGTAGGGCATCGTGGGTGGTGGAGGTGGTGCGTTTGAAGCCCAGCGAAGACTCTCTACTTTACACTGTTTTCGCAACAGTTTTTTTGTTAGTTTTCTCCGCTTAACTTATTAGTGCCTTTCCTTTGTCTCTTTCTTTGTTGCCAATGGCCGGAGTGCAAATTGGCGACCTTTTGAAATTTTTCCTCGAATGCTCCGAGTGACCATTTTACGATCTGCAACGATTTGCCTTTAACTTGTCTAGTTATCTCTTGTAGAATACACTTCAGGGGCGGCATAGCTATTGCTTTTTTGGCGGCACACAGCCGATATGCGCATACAGGTTTGCGGTCACTCGTAAATTGTTTCTCGCGAAGCTTCTTCGTGTTCTCCTGCTGCCAGTATCAGGGCAGCAGAAATCAGCAAATGATGCTCTAGAGGTGCGTTAAGCGATCTATAGCAGGAGTCATATTTATGAGGTCATATGACGATGTTATTTATTGTCCCTAGACGAACTCCAGCCCATGCTCTATTTTGCTTCTCCATCTATTTCTTTATTTAATTTACATTGTTAGAATTTAGGATTCATTTATATGATGTACCTCTACTTTGTAAGGCAGGAGGATAAGAAGTACTCGTGTGGAAGTCCGGGAAAGGCAAAAAGGTATTCAAGAACGATCCGGAGCAGAAAAACGAAAATAAAGGTGCAAGCAGCATGGGCGAAGTGGAGCTCCACTACAGACGAACAAATATCGAACATCCCGAGGTATAAAGACGAGAAATAAAACGAATAGATAGAAGACCTTTGACATGATGTCACGTGGGTGGTTATAATCAGTATATTCTCTTAGCGACGATACGAAACGGTCAGATCACTGACTATTAATTTGCCTATATTTCACCTATTAATTTGAAGTTCCGCTGAGCTTATCGGGCTGAAGTTGTTCTGTACCCCCGTGGGTGTTTGACATGTAGGGTCTAAGGAGTCAATGGTGTTTCTTAAAATTAGACGTTCTTGGTGAATTAATGATGTAGTCTTGGTGACTTAGTTGAGACTGATATTTATGACCTTATTCCTGTACGGGGATTTTTCATAAAATAAAAAGGTACTACCCGACTTTACCAATCTGGTGGAACGTCCCCCAAGTGCTACTTATACGAATAAACATACATCAGCATAAATACTTTATGGTTTCTGAAACCTACTGCAAGGTTTTTAGGTATGAAATGCCACTTGCTTCTATTGCATCTGGATATTACCACTTTTGTATTGATTACTTACAGGCGATGTGTCAAAGTTTGAATTGCCACAGGCTACAACAATATCTCCTGTTCCTATTCTCCTGGTTGCCCGGTATGAAATTTGCTAATATTCGACTGCACTTGCCTCTGGGTGATTTCGGCACTCTGCTGAATACTCGGCAATTGATAGATCTAATACCTTCACAACACACAACGTAGATTTTGAGACCTTGCGTGTCAGCGTGGCAACCGCCGCAAAAGTTCCCGCTACAACAGCAGCAATATGGAGGTGCTATTTACATTCAGTTTTGCCAATGCGTTTTGTAATTGAAGAAATATGAAATCGACATGGTTTTAACGCTTGGGCTCCTTGAACGAGCGAAGCTACCAGAACAATCTGCCAGAACCGCCGAGGTGCTGCCTGAACGAAGTGCTGGATCAGGGAATACTAGTTTTAGTGGATTGAGTAAGCGTAGAAAAACAACCATAGTAGAAAGAAAAGGAAGAACATTTGCAAAAAGAGGAAACATTGTTTGTTTATTCTACACCAATCGGTCGCAGACGCTAAGCATGAGTCATGACGGTAACAAGTCTTCAATTGCCGAGAGATATCATATAGGCTTTATGCTGATGAAAATTTCATTACAGTCGAAAATCGTATAGAGTGCCGAGGGTAACGGTGTGTCGTAACCACCATAATTGGAGTGGAAATCTATAATGATTGTTCCAATAGTGGTGCCTACATTCAAATATTTGGTCGCAATCGCAGTAACCGGACTCAAAAAATTTCATTGCTTAATATTTAAACAGATGGTCTAATGTCGTACATCTCTTGGGGCACGATATGGCACGGCACCAATATGAATAAGTTAACATTCTTTTTATATATTGTACATCTGCAAACGTCTCTCTTGTTACTGCAGGTCTTTCAGAAATGTTTCGATCCGGTTTTAAATAACGTTTTTCGAATCGAATTTTTTTTTGTTACTCCACTAATAGAAGTGATTGATATTTTCGGACTATCTGAAAGCTCGCGGTTATCTGGCAGATATCGTCATAAGAGATGAGAAAGTGTTTAAAAGGAACTTATTTTAAACACAGGCACCAACCTTATCAAGTTATTGCTGTTAAGGAGATAATGGCTAACGCCAGGCGTCGAGCAACACTGGCTGAGAATAAAGTTACCGGTCAGATTTATTCGACTCCGCAAAGCATGCAGGGAAATTCAGGGAATGTATCTCACAAATGCAAGAAGGAATTCACTCAGTCTAAATACATGAAGTCATTCTCAGACGGCCGCACAACTGAGTTACGCGCTTGGGCAAAGATGCTCTTGGTAAGAAGGAATCTCTTTTCGTAAGAATCGAGAGCTTCAGCATGCGTGTGTGTATGTGTACATCTCTGTCTGTTGGATCGAACAAAAAAATGGTTGTCAGTACATATTCCGAGTGAGAAGGCCCGTTGTCGTGCTGGCAGCGGAGCAGCGGGTCGACCGGCCATTTAATATAGGTTGCTTGGTTGTTTACTTTTCGTCGAAACGCTATGGAGAGAATATTCTGGAAAAACGTCGGTGATCTTAACTGAAAGTAAAAGTTAGAACAACGAATAAAGGCTCAAGCATGCGCGAGGGTACGGACGTGGCTGCTAGTCGTAAACTACAGTGAAAGTTTTCTATTGAAAATATGCACCATCCTAGTTGTATATATGCCATATTTTAAGCAAAAAAAATCCGAATAACGCACTTCTTACCGAGCAAACATAGCAGAGAGTAAATTCAGTTGTTTCGAGTGACCTCCCTATATAAGTCATACGTTCGTTTATAAATACATATATACCTCTCAATTTTACGATTTGTACTTTTGTACTGGCCAAAAAATTAACATCATGATAATTAATGCATCCGTAATGCGTTACTGGTTACCAGAACTTGCGTTAGAATTATCATGCGCTTTGGAATCTTTTAAAATAACTTTTATCTCTATCGCAGTGGTAAAAGAAGATTCGGTGCACTCAATACCCTAAACCTGGATGAAAAACGAACCTTCTGAAGATTGGTCATAGCGTTACATTGATTTCACAAGCATTTTCGCTTGCTAACCCAGAAACCTCAACATATACGCAGCGAAGTTACAGACTCGGCTGAACACATGCCTCGTCTTTTTCTGCAGCTGATGCAATTGAACGCGTACGTCAGAAGGGAGCAAGTAAAGTGCTCTACGTGCTCACCTCACTACTAAGACAGAAACAATGAAAATCTTAAATGAAAGCGCAATTTATCTGCAACAGCAACCAATAGGTGTTGGAGAGTAGCCAATACTATTCTTATTATTACTGCTGCTAACGCTTGCGCGCTGGTTAAGTGCTAACGATAATAATAGCATCCGTCGCTAAGTTAAGTTTTGTAGCTGTTGTGTAGAGTGGTCGGGACCGCAGCGGGGTATGTGTGTTCGCGAAGCCAATTACAGAAGATCAGCCGATTACCCGAAGTGTTGTTGCTGTTGTTTTCCCGTGTGATATACCTTCATATTTCTTGTGCCGTTTTCGAAAGTAGAAAAGTTCCCTTTGTTCAGTGCTTGCCAGGGAATTATGTATGCGATGGGTTCCTCGCTATAGAATGCATTGAAATGGACAAACTGACAGATGAATAAAAATGAGGATCACGCCCGGTTTTTCGAATATTTTCGCGTAGAAACTAGTCAACCAAACTGAACGTAACTGCAGCAGCCGCAAGGAAAACTAACAATGGCATTAAACGCTTTATTTTAGTAGAAACATTTTGGCCGATCTACATCTGACTTTAATTTTGCCCGCTGAGAATCAACGATTTTGATGGGCAAGACTATAATTATATTAGTTTGGGAAAGTTTGTATGCAAGGTTTGTGTGTGTTATTTGTCCAAATATAACAGTTTGAGTGGGAATGTGCAAATGTATGCGGTATGTTCTAAATATATCACAAAGGTATATTGGTTTCACGCTGCAAATTAACAATCTAAAGAGGTCTAATTTAGCAGGTTATTTATAACATTGAGTTTCACGGTTCAGAAAATAGTTATTTACTGAACTAACTAAGAATCACGTCAGTTGGCAAGATATCTCTTTTTGCTAAATATCCCAAATGAGACGTTCTGAATGATGGCAGGAAGCAAGCTTGATAATAAAGCACGTCATCCATAGTGTTTCAAATTAATCTATCAGATGAACTCCTTGGGAGCTTAAAATGTAGTTTTGTAACACTTCCGTACATGCGGAATAAGGCGTCACTACGACAGTAAATCCTACTGCAAAACTTTATTGAAGGTTTTAGTTTTCATCTTGCCACTTTTTACCATTGGGTTGATGTGATTACCTGTGAAAACCATAGAATTTCCTTGATTCCATTTACATAGCGTTGAACTGTTGCTTTTGTGTTGTTCTCGTATATCTGTTTATTTGTGTGCTCCGAAGTAGCTGTTTCGACAAGTTATGGACGTGTCAAAAGGAGTTGCGTTACTGATTCATCAAAGAAGTACAAAAAAGTAAAAAGAGGAGTGGTCCTTGAGCGAGCAGTTGATTTTTTTCGTTTATGATTTTAATCGAAAGGCTGACATAAAAACTTCATCCAACATCAATCCGGTCCAATCCCTTGTGGGCTCGACCGGTAAAGCCACACGAATGTTGATATCGTCACGCATTGCCGTCGAAATCGTTTCCTTATGACCACCGTAGCTGACGATGATCAGACGATTGGAGTGGCAAGAACGCCAACGACAGCATCATGAGCTCTATGGCTACAAAGGCGTCAACGTACAGCAGTTGTATCGGCAAGTGGGAAATATGGGATAATAGTCTCCGGTGGTGGATCACATCTGTGCCTCTTTTTGAATGTCAGAAGTGTCATGTTATTGAGTGAGACTACGCAGTGGGAATTCTATTTTACGCTTTTCAATGGAGCTTACACGAACCTAAGATCACTCACGGCTTTGCTTGCTTCAGTCTGCTATACTAGTCACTCTCCGAAAGAAGTATTGCACCATCAGTGGCACTGCGGAAACCGTATCTTCTTTGGTGTTGAAGTTGATTTCAGCGGCTGTAGTGACGATGTGCTCGTGCACACAAATAAGTGAACTCCGATTCTTGTAGCAGATATCTACTGTTCGCCATTTAACAGGCGATACCAAGACATGAAATGTTGTAGAATCGTGGAGTCATGTAAAAAATGATTTTCAAAAAGTAAAACTATGTGCTTGAAGCTACATGGGTATGTCACATTTTTTCAGACCATAAAGATTTTTTCTTTTGACAACATTTAGTGAATTGAATCGGGGTTGATTCATTCTCAAGTTGATCTCATTCAATTCAGCAAGCATCCAACTGAACTGTTGAGATCAGAGGAGCTTCAGGGGTTTTCACAAGTTTCGACCTGTTAACGTGGGAGGAAAGGATAGGTTTGGGTTAAAGCTGGCCGCAGCATATTGTGGAGGGCCCCGCTGCACGCAGGTTGATCGCCGTTAGATACAGCGCCTCAATTGATATGATTTGCTGCTTCGGTCGGAGCGTTGCAGCTTCAATATCCGACAGCATGAACGGTCAAAGTGCTCAAACGCTTAACGGAGTCGTCGTTGTTCGTTACTGCTTTACTGGATTGTAAGTTCATGCGCTGAAGCCTGTTAAATTAGGCTCATGAAATGCCGAGAATTCTGGTTAGAGGAACAACGAGCTTGCGCATGACGTATTCTGCTCGTAATTGGGCGAAAACGTGTAGAGCATTTTCTCTCCAAGATGGACTCAAGCTAGTAGTGTGGCGACGAGGGGCCTCAATCCGTGCAATCTGCGACATGAAAGGATGAAATCCCTCACCAAATGTGAAAGAAAAACTATACGAGAACTTGGAAATGGTAAGAAACAAGCAGCGAAATTTTCCAGAAAAGTCAATGGCAACGACTAGTAAAAATACGGTTAATCTATTTTGTAACAGCTCTTTCGCGTTTTCTTATTTTTGGATCTAAGCACAGATAATTATCGAAGTTGCAAGGAACGTCTCAGATATTTAGAATGTGTCGGCATGTCTACGCAACTAATATGTCAAACGTTCCAATAGGGGTTTATCACCCTAATGCAGCGGACGTGTATATTGTTTTCTTTCATTCATCACCTAAATACATCATGACTAGTCGAATGTAAGCAGTCTTATGATGTCATGAACAATCAAAGATATTCGACCTTATATGTTTTTTATTATCTTCTAATGTGATACAGTTCCACTACTAAAAATAGTTTAATTTTATGCAGTATATGTAATCTGAATCTGCCATTACTTTCTGTTATTCGTACTTGAAAACACAGAAGATTCATTCATTAACACCTTAGTTCTGGCTGTGATACCTGCGAGTCCATCGCCAGCCTGATACGTTTTTTAAATTTTCAGATTTTGCAAATTTGAATCGTCGATAGCTTTTGCGACAGCTGACTGGCAAGCTCTATTCCGTGTGTCATCGGGCATTTATCTGCTATACGTGTGCATACCAGTGGCAATACCGGTTCGACAGGATGCGTATGTCACGGTATATTGGTTTATAGCGGCCACTGATAGTGTTGATGATTATGGTAGGGTTTTATGGCATCTCCTTGTGACAAGCAACGAGTGAATTCTGACAGGTTGAGAAGAAGAACGTAGAATTCCCATGGGGATAAATGAAGGGTCGGTTGTACCGTGGAATGTCTCTCGACAATCGATGACAGCGGCGCCGACCACGACGTCGTGACTGTCATCGACATCATGGCTGGAGTAAACATAGAAGGTAAATCGGTTACTTCTCATAGAAGACGACACCCAACAAATCGAGGAGATCGCATTAACTAGTAGGGAATGTAACGTGAGATTGGTACTTGCCGCTACAATAAGAAAAAGAGTGAAGAAAAAAGGAACGACTGGCTGCACGTGAGCGACTACCACAATTGCAAAACAGCGATAGACGATGGACAAAGGACACAAATAGCATGAACTACTGCCCACTATTAGATTCCGTGTAATTAAGAATGTCACCGTGGTCCAGATTGGAAACAAATACGTTTTTAAAATACTGATGCTTTCTATAGGAGGTTTTTCTTTTTAGTAGTTGGTCGCGTTCTCAACGACAGTGACCTTCGACTGTCACGTGGCTGATGCCGTTTGGGGAGTGAGTCAAGTCGCTCTGGTTAGTGGCTCATGCCTTCTGTTGGGCTGGATCAGTGGACGTGGTGAAAGTGGTTCATTTCTCCTGTTTTAATACTCCTTACCGGACCCCTCACTTTATGTGACCATTAATTTAAATAAACAGAATAACTCTGCATTCGAACAACTCAGGCAATGAAAGCATTGATATTTTCCCACTGGCGAATGGCTTAAGTTCATGGCCATCTCCGAAGGGCCCCTAGAGCATCAATAAATGAAAACCCCCTATCAGCGCTGGTTAGCTTAACGCACAAAGCTATATTTTATTTATATATTAATATTTCTACACAATATTACTAGGGACCAGTCTTATAAAAAGGCCTTTTGCATTTCTTCTTCATTGGTTCATACTTTCATTGTTGCTGGTAAATGCCAAATCCACACAAAAAAGGAAGTCGACACCGTTTCTGTTGTTTTCAGCACGGTGTTAACTGAACACTCTGGCATATAAATAGTTTGACCAAAGCGCTTTTGTCGTAGTCAGTTTGAAGCTGATTACTTGATCGAGTTTACCGTGAACTGGATTAGACCTGGAACGGAATCGCTCGGACTGCGAAATAACGTAGCATTCAAACCGACTAACTTTAAAACAAGTGTACGGCACATAGACAAAACTACCTGTTTTTTGGTAGTTCTGGCAGATTGTGTTCTCAATTCGTTATATACGTGCTCACAATTGCCGAAGGCCAAAAGTCTGCTCACTGTTTGCATTGTCAAGGATTCAACAATTTTTGCAGGGAATCCACAAAAAAGAGGAAATTAAATTGAAATGAAAATAGCCATAATCGTTTAATTGGCTCTTCTATGAATATTGCTTTTAAGCAACCACTCTGTATTGTAGGTTTTGCAAATATTCGTGCAAATTTGATTAATGTTATACAGAAGCAAGTACATCTGTAACAGCATTAATGGTGTTCTGCTAGCCTCGTCGGGTGTCTGTGAGTTCGCAAGCTCGAATTAATGTTCTGAGGCGTGTTTACTCATCTTTCTATCTCTAATAAACACATTTTCCGATACTAGGTCAGTTTGTGTTTATACACCTCTAACTCTAACACCTATGAGTATTGTTAGAATTATGCGCTCCGGCATGTTGATAAGTGCCGCTAGATGAGCGATAATATCTGTGCATCTTGGAAAAAGTTTGAGAAGGCTTGTACACTCCTAGGATGGTCACACGCAATTTCTGCGGATTGACTTGTTATAGAATAACCACGACGTTCTTTGAGTTCCTAAGCAAAATGGAATACGGGTTTCCTGCTAGCGTGGAACTATAACACACTAAAAAACTTTTTTCTTTCATAGCCAGCTGACGTCTGCGTAGTTTGAACGACTCTATTGTGTTTCAATTTATGGTGAATCGTGTTGTAAACATGATCCTATAAGATCATCTTTAATCGCAGTTGGAATTTTTTGACAAGACGCCATGAATACGTTTTGAGGCATTAGGAATGCCGAATTCGTATATTTGGACTGGAACCCACTAACGGGAGCCAATTTATAAATAACTTGAGCTATTAGCTAGAAGTTGTGCGTTTCATCGAGGAAAAGGTGCGGCGTGTTGCCGTATCGAAAAAAAATGAGCGGTGATAACAGGAGCAGAGACCAAAGTAAACCAAACGACTAGAGCAGCGCCGAGGGACGCATATGTGGCCAGTCAATTGCAAGGCGCTGAATCAAAAGAACTCAGTGACTTCTCAACGCTCATGCCGATTTGGTGAAAGTCATACTGCACCGGTCCTGTTGGTGCTATTTTGAATGGTGCCGCTTCCGTTGAATGAAAATTTGTATTAGTTGGCGGTGCGAGGATTTCGTGCGGGAATACTCGTAGAACTGTTAACGATAATATTGACAATTCATATTATTATTAGTTTGTGATGAGCGTAGCAGAATGTAACGATGGGGTGGTGAAATGGCGGAGCGGTGGATGGTGGAAGCGAAAAAAGTGCGGTTTGAAAATGAAGACGCGTCCGCTGAAGAGATAACGCGAATTATTATTCCAGCCTTTGTCGAAGTTAGACCTTCTTCTTAATATACTTGTTTTATTTCTTCTTTTGGTAGCAGTTATGCTTCTTCTGCTTCCTTATCTTCTCTATGATGGGATTATCGCTGTACTATCATGGGGATCATCGCCATCCATACGTATTATACTATCTTTGTGTATTAACATTATTTGCCCGCATCGCTAGCATGCATCTGCGTGTGCCAGCGTTGTTTGCATCCCTACGGAGTCAAGTCGGTATAAACACCAGCTTGTTGGTTCACCCTTACCTCGCTTTCCTTTCCCCAGGGGCAGGTTCCTGTATCTTCTTGGTTCTTCGGGGAACTATTTTCGTCGTGAAATCGGATGAAGAGTGCATACAGGGCTATATGGTATGTATGACGCGATAGAGAAGGGTGGAGAAGCTGGAATTTATACAAACAACAGCGTTTTGTTTGGAATCCCCACTCAGGCGTCGTCATAGTCGATCGATTGATGAAAGCATAGCATTTTTTTTGTAAATTACCCAATAGTTTTGGGGCTACACGAAATAGTTTATGGTTTGCTTCCAACTGGTTAAAGGCATCGTCAACGGAGAATTATATGCGTCTGTGTGCATGATCGAGAATAACCGTTTGAAAAGCTCTAATTGCCCATATTGCCGAAGCAATAAAAACTTCTGTTGACAGAAAACATGATACAGTGCTGTGACGATCCAGTGTGTGTTTGAATCCCGCGCATGACATATTGCTTGGCGCTTTATACGCAGCTCGAAGTAAAAAATTACTGAAGTACCAAAATTTAAAACGTGAGGGTTTTCAACAAATTCAACTCAGAAGCAAACACTTTGGTAGGAAGCTATAACAAAGTAAAGAGGATGCCGCATCAAAACAAAACTGGAATGGACTGGTTTATGAACTAAACAAATTGGAGGAGAACCGTTTTTGTGGCGTGAGATATGAAGAGGATTGTAGAGGATAAAATGTTAGGTTAGAGTGACAAAGTAAGGGTTTCGAATAAAACTTGGTAGCAAGCTATAACAAAGTAAAGAGGATGCCGCATCAAAACAAAACTGGAATGGACTGGTTTATGAACTAAACAAATTGGAGGAGAACCGTTTTTGTGGCGTGAGATATGAAAAGGATTGTAGAGGATAAAATGTTAGGTTAGAGTGACAAAGTAAGGGTTTCGAATAAAACTTAGCTTTTCGATACGGGCAAACCTTGGTGTACATGTTAAACCTTATTATTTTTATGTACGTACTATTTACACCAACAGTCGCGTTGCCTAGTTTGACCCGAGAGTGGAATATACTCAATGATTTAGCTAAAAAGCAAGGCAAATATCGTAAAAAGACATTAATTGACGATTGACCTTTTGGTCGCGCGTCATTCGTATTTTTAGAGTCTATTGAAAGGCTATTAATGTTAACCAGAAAAACTAAAAAGATAGAGAAACTTGAGTTATTTATTATGCAGAAAAAGGCGGCAATACAGTGATAACCAAACGAGTGAAGGTTCTACGAGGACTATTTTGCCGGACTTGTAGACTGGATTAAGCAGGGAAAAAGGACCGTTAAACGAGCATTATTCGAAAGTTGGCCTAACGAGAACATCAAACGTCTAAGAAGATACCACTGGAAATAAAAATGATAGCTGCGGGGTCCCGTACGCGGCCCAAATCCTCCTAAAAAGCCTGCTATTTACGTGTATACAATGCTAAGCAGCTATGCCATTTATGACTTGACTTAACAACCAGTCTAGCGAATATAGGCATTTACATATCGTACAGTGAGTATAATAGTCCTACAAAATTTCAAGAAAGTCAAAACTGTTAATTTCAAATTTTTCGCCGTTTCTTCTAAAAAAGTCTGTCTTCTCTATCATATTATCCGTTTAGTTATTTTTCAGCTCATCGACTACATTTTTTGCTGTCATGTCCTATTTATATATGTAGATAGTTGGCAGTGGAAATCGTTTTTCATGAGCAATGCGAAATATTTAGCGATATTTACGGGGCGTTCCTTTTTTCTTTCTCGGTGATAAATATTTTGCTGACAAAGAATTTCTGTTCATTGTTGTTGCTATTGTTGTTGTCTATTGGTCGTCTGTCTCTTCAATATCTAACACCCAAATGTATGCAAACCATAAATATTTGATTATATTATCTATACATTTTATTTATGACTTGTAATTGTTGAGGTTCGGCTGCAAGTTATGTTTTTATTGTCGTTCGGGTCGGTCGAAAGATGTGGCATGTCCTAGCGGAACCTTACATCGACAGGAGCGTTGCTCTGTTCTCCGTATTAACGTTTTTTGTTGATATCGTAACACGAAGAAGGTGAAATGTGTCATTACAATACGTCACAGGTAGATTCATACATCGTAAACGGAGTGATCATATGAATATTGCCAGTACGAATAGCGTTCAGTCGAACTCAACGGGAGCTGAAAACAAATTTCTGTTGTCACGCTTTAGCAACGTACGGGCCTCACTAAAGGGTGCAGATAACTTCAATTCTTTACGAGTTCGATGCAACGTGATTAGGAAACGGTGAACAGTATCTATGTGGAACTGTTTCTACAAACGCTGAAGACTCCACCGAGCAGATAAGCCACCCGCAGCACTGGAAAAATTTATTTCTCTCGTTTGCATGCTGAAACACTGGGCGGTGCGACGATTTTGTTCTGCCATCATCGAAAGTTGTTGAAAACGAAACGTTAATTCACCTGTTATGATAATATGTCCATCTTTTTATAACTCATGTCGTTGAGCCTGTTATACCTAGCTGCAAAGGTCGGGACGAAACAAAACGATAATGCTATTCAGATGGTAAGTGCGTTGTTCGTGAGAAGTTTTATCAGGTAGTTTCCATTCACTTTCCGTGAAAGGCATTATACAACTCTGCACTGCATTCCGTATTATGACTTGCTTTTTGCCTTTAATAGTTTTCTTCATCTTGGCCTTTTCACTCGACTGCCATTCTGTGGTATTGCTTTTGCAGAGCTGCTTCTGTCAGACCGATACGTTTCGGCCTGAACACTGGTTTTTCAAAAAGCCCACACAACCGTATAAGTCACTCGTCAGAATTACTAGTCTAAATTTTTTTTAAGCTGACTATCAGCCAACATTTAACGTCCACGGCAGCAGTTTTGCATTACTTCGTAAGACGGACCCCATATTGTGCACCGGCGGGGATCGAACCCGTGCACCTACGTGTCTCCTCCAGTCGCAAGGCGCATACGAATTGCACCAAGCCACCGAGCTCGACAATGAGAATTACTAGTCTAGCATATCTTAGCCAAAAAGAAGCATAAAGTAAGACTTCTGCGGGTTGCGATCTTCGCAATATTTTCTCGCGGAAAGCCTAATTATTTATAAATACAAACAAATCCTACATGAGTACCAACATGTCTAGCATGCTCTGTATAATAATATCAGCATTAAAGAAGGACATAAAACTATATATGATTTTAAAATAAAACGTCATATTATTGACGTAGTTTATTATGTGACATTGACATCCAATGGTACTCTAGGTACTCGCGGGCTAATCAATTAGCGTCTTCTCATTTACAATGAGGAGGGTCAGGCTGATTCATTATATGCACAAATCTTATATAGGACATTGTTTGTATGTAAGCCTTATCAAGCCCTTTCATGGACATGAATTCGTTACCTTAGTGAGGTTGTTATACAAAGAAAAACAATGTAATCATCCCATTTTTAACCCGCCTGTCAGTCACGCAACTCAGTCACGCAAAATATGTGTATAATATATTTAAGATATCCAGAAAGACCATAATTGATTATAGCCGCCATTGGCTGAGCAACCTTCACAGAAAATAAACCTAAGACTTTGCCTAAGAAGTGTGTAAAACCATAAAACCTTTATTGTGTATTTGGTAGCAGCTAATCATGCAGAAGACAAACATTATGACCGATAGGTTTGTCAGATTTACTCAAATCAGCTTTAAACGGTCATAAATATTATTAATTTCAAAAACAATTGCCTATAATCCAAATTCTGCGTCTAAATTTAACATTAAATATTGGCGTCGTGTTCGATAGGTTAACTATAAGAACTTCATGGTCATAGAGCGTAACAGAAATGTGCAAATAACCTGGTAATACAAATCTATAAAATCAAAAGTTTAAAGATTTGCCACATACCTATACTTTTTTTTTTTGGGGGGCCGATCGAGAAGACCTCTTATCGGTAAGCTTATTTTCTCATTAAAGAAAATATACATAGTTAGGGCCAGACGTGTGGATCCCTCGTTTACAAACCACCCTGACCTGGAACCACTTTTCGTATTACGTCAGATCGGGGGGGTTTTTCTCTGATGTCGAGAGCCGAACTTTAATAACAATATTTAGCTCAGCTCTCGGTCTTATTCACGCGCTAGTGCCGGATGGCTTGCCTCATTTTGCACGCCCGTTCGTGCTGCTCTTTTAGTCTTATGGCGTTCTCCATGAACGTTGCAATTGCGTTCCATTTATCCTCGCTTTCCAGCATGGTTGGGACGATGC
>MNPL01010946.1:10841-28594 GCA_002081605.1 Tropilaelaps mercedesae
CCTTTCCCGATGCGATGCGTTCGTTGCCAGAAGCGAGCGAAGCTTGCTTGCCTACTTGCCACTGGCATACTTATTCGTTTCTCTCGACGCTGGCCTCCGCCTCCGCCTATGCCTCGTGGCTGTACTGAAGTCGTTCATCGTTTCTTTGCATTTTCTCATCCTGCTCTCGGGGCGCTTCTCCACGCACAGTTCCCCCCAGGTGCACCTTTCGACAGCGCCAGCCATCTAAGCGGGATCCTTCCAGCTTTTCCTTCGCTCTGTTGACTTCTGTTGTAGACTAGCGGTTGTTGGATAGCCTGGACCTGCGTGATGGGTGCAGGCCCAGTCCCCCCTACAGGTTTGTACGATGCTACAGGCCGAAGAGGCGGTGCGCCGATATTTTCCTAAAGCGGCCAGACTGCCAGACGGCCTAGTCTGCCTGGAAGAGCGTCATTGGCAACGACCAACACTTCCTCCTCCTCCTCCTCCTCCTTCAGGGCTCGGCAGAGGTTGCTGCCACATCCATCCAACGAAGCCACATCTTTTTCCGGGTCGTTTCAACAATGCCTCCTTCAACCGATCAAACCCCCAAGCTTCCCCCAGCAGCCACCCAGAAAACACCCTTATCCCGGCCCACCGTAGGACACCTTCGGCAGATAGAAGGGCCACTGCAAACGGGGAGAAACGATGACTTCGGGAAATAGGCAGTGTGTGAGGGAGTAGGGTCTCCTCTATTGATCCCCCGCTCTTTCGGTTTCCTGTTCTAATCTGGCTAGTGCCTCCTCGACATTGAAAAGATCCCCATGAAGGTCCTCAACCCGTCCCCTCCTTGGGCCGCTTCTCATCACCGCACAACAGCCCCAACAGGCAGAACAACTCGTCTGTTAGCTTCGTCAGGCATCTGACAGAACTGAAAATATAGAATATATTAATTATAGAGCTAACAATAATATATAGTGGTTCCGATGCACCGCTCGAGGTGATGAGCTGAAGTGAGGGCGTTCTGTAGCAGTTCTGGGCACCTTCTGACGGCGACGAAACGCGCCGGCATCGTCAGTTCACAACTCACCTGACACAAGCGCTAAAGAGAGGAAAGCAGTAAAAGGAAAAAGAGAGAGCAACCGAGGGAAGAGGAGCGAGGGGAAAAAGGAAGAAAAAGGGCGCGAAACTGAACGACACAGAAAACACGCGTACGAGAGAGAAAGAGCGAAAGGGAGCGGAAAAGCAACAGGTCGCCGGCGGTTGAACCTGGACGAAGACACCTCCTGGTCTCGCAGACTTGATTGTCAATGTGTTGAGATAACAGTTAAGCTGTAAAACTGTCCTAAGCCTTTGGCGCCCCGTGAAGGGTTTCATGCGTTGGCAAAATTTACGCCGCCTTTGTCCTTAAAATCTGATGCGCCGCAGGCACTTCTATCTGTGGTACTGTTCCTCGTCACCGTAGATTTCTACGTAGACGTAGATGATTTACCGTCTGTCGCCCGAACGAGATTACTCTAGAATTTTGGAAGCTGATAACAGCTCGACAATAGCCCAAACTCTAACAAATTCTGATGCCCCCTCCTAGCGAAAATTGCTCTTCCACCAAAAAAGCTCCTCCATACGGCGCTTGAATGTGCCCTTTACCAACCTCTAAATTAAAACCCGATCAGTTATCGTTATCCTCCCCTAGCCGCTACTACTGCATAGGCCTGCAGGACGTGCAGCCAGACAGGCCAATGGAGGATCCTGTTATTGGAAATATAGCCCTTAGGCTGATATGAACTTTGGGAGAGATCTATTTTTATATTATGAAGCGGTGCGGGCGGGTGCGTGTCTATGGGAACGTGCCTATGCTGGGCATAGCGTCCAGCTGTCATCGGTAACAAGCTTACAATGCCAATGGCTGATGGGAGCTTATGCTGCCTTGCTTACACGAAAAGTGTCGGCTTATTCCGTGTCATGCCTTGTTTGGGTTAAGTGAGCAATTACCACGTACGGGCCAACTGTGGGAACCAGAGATTTATGTGTTCCAACTTTCATGTAAAAAACGCTGCTTTATACGGATCAGTATCTGGAACTTCAAGCAAATATAGACGCGTGATGTTGCCACCTAATAACATTCTGTTGTACGATCGCACTCATGCGAGCACAGAGGTGCCTTCGTCCTACGACGAGGTTTCTTCGTCGCCGTTGCGACAGTCCATAACTTTAATTTCTGTTCTTTTATTGGCGTTTATTATGCGAACAAATCGTGAAACGCCGTATTGGACTATGCACATGGACTAGGCACATAGACTAGGCGATGACAGTGTTGCAGGATTGTTACGCAAAACGCCGATCCGTGAACGCATGGCCTAAAAGTGTCCTATACATCAAACAAAAAAGCCTTACCATACACTTAAGTGTTGGTTTCACCGGATCAATTTCATGGGAGAATAAACGTTCTCTTCGCTATTCCAGAGGTGCGAACTGCCTGCATACGCGCATTTAGCTTGCGTAAGTGAGATCCTGTTAGCCTGTCGTCCTTAGCAGAGTGGCAAATGTTCGCGGGTTTTTTCCCGCTAAAGTCCGTCGCCCAGCCGCGACATGCTTGGCGTCCGAGACACTCTGATCTCGGCGTACAACATCATACGCCACTTTTTCGTTCTAACGAGGCGCAGTGGGAATTTTTCTAACGCTCGTTCACTCACTCGTTCCGAGTTTATTAGGGTGAATTACCACACGCCCCGAGCAGCGTTCGGCCTGTTCGAATGCGTCGCTTTCGTCTCACGACATTTGTCGTTTGCGTTTACAGTTACGCCATTTGTATCCAAGACGATGGTGGAAATTCGCAATGAGCACATCAAGTCCAGCAGATGTCATTACTCTTGTTCGTGAGGTAATGTCCTAATAGAACTCTATTGCCGTTGGGTAACGTCGGGCAGACAGGCACAGATGGCCAATTCGGTGAAATCCAGATAGGCCTAATACGAGGCTGCGAGCACATCGGTACCAACGTCATTAAGCGTCATGTTTATCTTTATCCGACGAAATCCGAGTATATTTATCTGGTAAAGGTACACACACAATCTATTGTAGGTTTGATTAGGCCTGTGCTACGACGATGGGCCATTGATTTGCTTGCCCAGCTACGGCCGGGATTTCGACCTGCGCATTGAGCGATAAAGGATCTTGCTCAGCAACTGAAACTTTTCGAAAACCTACAACGTTTTGACACAAATAGCGAGCTGTAGGGCTCGCCATTATAGTTAATTTCCATTTGCCATTGCAGTTCTAGGGCTAAATACCGAACGTGGTTGGGTTACCGCCCACACTTTCAAGGCTCCTCGGCTAACGTTTCATGGCTGTCGCGTGTTTTTTACAAAAAAAATGTACAATTTCATTTGACAAGCGAATCACTCAACCACATTCACACTGACGAAGACTTTTTTCTTCGCCTTGCATCGTCTTGGATTTTTTCGCCTTAGGGATCGCCTTCGACGATTTTTTTCTAGTTGAACTCTCTTGATGTTATTCACGTAGTTTTGGCTTTTTCTGACATCGCTATATTCAACCTTATTCGTGGTTTGGGGGCGCAATCGTAAGCACGACGCTATTACTACACTATTCGTGAGCGATTTAGTGCACTAGGACCAAAGCATACTTTTTTAGGCTGTTAGGGACAGCGCCCTTAAACTCGGCCTTAGGCTGTTCTATCTTCTGTACGTCCCAACGAAACAACATTTGTCTCTCTGTTGTTTTATCTGACATGGCTGCTAACATCGCTCAGAATTAACATGTACTATGGAGGAAATAAGGATTTGATGTATTTTTATCTTGTTTGTGCGCTAGTCGATTGATAGATGAAAGCGCGGGATTAACAATTTAGGAGCGGTCTGCGTACAACCTCAGATGAACTATACAACACGCGCACCCTCCAAAACCGACTGAACCGGCAAAACAAGTCCGTATCAATAACGCTCGTGGGAAAATGGGAGATGCTGGCAAAATATATATATATATATATATACGAGAGTGTGTATGTGTATACTGTATAAACACATAGATAGACGAAAGACACGACCAAGTGGGTTTGGCAGTTCGTGACGCGACCATCGGCGTTTGTCTTAGCTGTTTACTTAGGCTAGCCAGCAGGAGAAGATGCATATCCTATGACAAATACTAAACTCACAAATCTCGCATCCATTTCAAATCCTCGAAATGTCCTTTAAGTTTAGTTTTTTTTATACTTGCAATTGCTTAAAGGTTCGATGATAGTTTAGCAATTTTATATGTACGAAACGTTGTGTTCCTGTTTAGTCTCCCTCTAAGTTGCGTATGAGAGAATTCTAGTGTTGTTTTGCAGCTCGAAATTCTTCTGCAAACACTTTGCGTTACTGAAGTCGATTTTTCGTACGAACGAAAGCTATACAGCAGTAGTCAACCCTAGGACGCATACAACAGCTGTCGACTGGAGCCTACACTGGGGACCTTCACGTCGTGGCCTGGATAGCGTCCACGATGGGTTCTCAACGTGTGTCCCAATAATAACTTCGCAATTTCGGCCTCTTTTCATGTAGCTGCGTAAGTTGTCGCTGCCTAGCCTTTACCACGTGATAATTCATGGCTGTTTTTTGTTCATTACCACTGGTTATGACGACTCTGTTTGTCGTTGTCACTGTTTCCTTCCTCCGTCTGTCCTCTGTATCGAGTTTCGACACAAACAAACTATGCTAACAAACCTCGCTAAACGAGCGCAACACCAGATTATGATGTGGGTCCGGCAACTGGGATTGGTACAGCAATAAAAACTCCACCAGCGCGAGTGACACCGGAGTGTGGCGTTTTCCTAAGACAAACTCGCCAAGCGAACGCCAGCCAGCTGCTCATACGCAGGCGACGTGCAGGGTCTGGTTGAGATTTCTATGCGGTACCGATCTACCAATAGGTCTACGACCAGATATCTGCGGCCAGCAGACGGGCAAGACAGTAACAGACCTAGGCGCAAGACTCACACCGATGAGACAGCGTACCGGCGTCAAACAAACGCCCTCTGAACGAAGAAGATGCTCTGCCGTCGCTATCGGGCATCGTCCCTATCATCTGTGGCGCGTGGGACCTGGCGAGGCGAGCAAATTGCAACTCGCCGATTACTAGGCCTGAGGACGGGGCCTGGTGGCCTTGTCGCGTCACAGACGCGTGAGGGCTAGCCGACGTCGGTCACCGTCTGTCCACCAGACCATCGAGCCCTCTGGGCCATCGTTACCTCTGGAGTAGGTAGCGGCGTTTTTAGGACCCGGTCGGCCTGTTGGCCTGTCGGCCAGCTGCGGGTTTCGCGCACACGGCAGGACAGCGTGGCGCAGAGATGGATACCTATTAATATGCCGAGGCCGCTGATGACGTCGTTAAGGCAATGCCTAGAGACGCGCGTCTCACGCGAGCGTCATCCGACAGACAGGAGGTGTTCGTTCTTTGCGGGCCAAAACGCTGTACCCAAGCTTTGTTTTGTCGATGAACTGATGCGGCCGCGCCAGCGTATCCGAGCCAGCTGCTGCAACCGAGTCGTCAGCGACAAGCGGTAGCCGACGCAAAAGACAGCGAAATAACGTCAACAGACGACGGATCGTGGTCTAACTGGTTGGGTGAACTAATTCTCGGATGGCTGTACTCGCTATCCGTCTGACCGCCGACAACGACCGGTATACGACCAATACAAATTTACGTTTGTACAGAAAGTGTTAGAAAGACGGGGGCTATTTTCCACATTTCGTTACGAAGACAGCCTGACGCGTACACCCGACAACAACGCTGTTCCTCTGTTTTCCTCCTTCATAGCGGGCGCATTGCTCAAAACGAATGCTGTTCGTTGACGTGGTTTTTTATGTCGACGACAGAAGCGCCGACACATGGTTAAGGCTTGAGTTCTGAGCGGGACTAGGGAAAATAAAGTCGATGTTGTTTTCTTTATTTCTACGAAGAATGAATTGGTACAACCTATAAGACCGAGCGAAAGTCGATTTTTGGTGGCCCTCACAGCGGCCATTTCCGGTATCCCTCAAGTTATGACGGGCTTCATCTGTCCACCTCGTTGATAGACATGCATATGCCCCTATGCGAGGTCAGCGCATCATCGGAGAAACGATATTGAAAAAAGTGCTTTGAGAGATTTGAACAGAAAGCTGTCGACAAAAGTCGATGCGATGCTTTCAAGTGGTTCTTAATTTTCTGCTACCAGATCAGAGAGTGTTCCGTTTAAACGTGCCGAGTCAACGTCGTAAAAACGACCCGGACGAAACGTCCTTGTCCGTCGAAGACTCGGACCTGGGTTTTGAAAATGTAGCCAAGACGAGACAAATTAACGACAGCTGTGAGAACAGCTTAGATATAATTGTGTAAATTTTTATCGCTGTCCTTTGACGGTACTTGTTGAGTCCGCCGATTGTATGGAGGATACGAAAGAAACGGATCGAAAAGCACGTGAAGATGAAGTCCACAAATAGCGTAAAATTCACAGAGAACAGTATTCGACAACTGGTGATGTCGCTGCAATATTTACGCAAACAAATTCAGCCGTTGGGTACACGTACCCCGTCTACCATTAGAGGCGACCGACTGCGCTGAATGTGACGCGATTAGCCAAGTTGATTTCGAAGGATAGATGTGTATTCAGAGACGCCACCTCGTATATTGGGATCTGCTCAAGAAAATAGGGGGCGGTCCTGGCCTTAAGGCAAGGATTTGAACCGCCTATTTGTTTAAAGGATTGCCGTCACTATACCCGTCAAGTTTCGAATCACCTTCATTCGATGCGTGGCCGTTTTTGGATCGTCTTAGTGTGTCCCATTACCTCTCTTCGTCGCCAAAATACGCAGCCTTCAGTAATCGGCCCATCCCACCTGATAAATTTGGCTTCGCATTGGGAGCCAACATGGCTGACATTAGGCATGGAGACGTGCTAGAGCCTCGAAGCAAATAGATTCACTTGGAAGTACGCGATTGTCTTTCAAATTTAACCTCTCACTTGAACTGCTCAATTTCAGTCACTGCTAACCGAAGAGCAGCAAGAGACGTCGAGGGAATCTACTGTAAATATAGTCAATTGTCCTTTGCTTTCTTAACTCGAATATTTTCACCTCACACTCTAGCTTAGTGGCGTTCAATGCGGTTAGCGTCGATTTCCTAATACTTCGGTTTCCATTTTCACCTAAGCAAGTGCCTCCGTTCTGAGGATATTTCACGGAAATCGCTTAGCTCTTAGAACCATCTGAGCTAAGTTCCCGCCTTAATTTCATCGGCTGAAGTTCGGACAGCGTCTTTCAGAAGGACTTTCATAACTGACGAATGTCTCGAAAAGCACTGCATTTCCTCGGTATCCTTCGGTTTATCTTGTAACCCGCAATTTGCAGCATTTTACGTATTGTGAAAATTGAATGTGATATTGGATATCTTAAATTTCACTTTCCTCGATAGTCAAGGTAATTTTTCTCGAGATTTCTTCCTTCGCATTGTAGGAAAAGTTTCAATCTCGCGTTCTTGAATTCCAAAACCTAAGGGTTCCATTTGTTAGCTTAATGTGTTGTTGGTGGTTCTTTTTCTAGTGTCGCCTAAAAGGTCATGGATACAGCGGCAACGTATTTATTGTACTTTGCGTACCTCGGTCACTTCGGTGATTTCTAATTGAATCTGTGAGTTCTAATTTATACTACCCCATCGAAACATGTACACGGCGGTCTGTTACCGTGTATTGCATCTGTACTGTGTCAGTTACCGTGGATAGAATTTCCCGGTAGATCTGAACGTATATAGGATTATTTGCTAGGGGGTCTATTTCGTTTACGTTAACGAGCAGCCGACAGTATCTTTAGGGAGTTGTTTTCCCAGATGAGGCTTCCTTATCTTTCTGACCTTCTCTTACCGTCGTATAGCCCGGCCGTCATCCTTCACCCGTTTCGTTCAGCTCCTGTGAGGTTGTTCGTTCTCTCTGTGAATAATCCGCGAACGCTGGCCTCAATCGCTAGGACAACGCTTTCATCGTTATCCTACTCGAACAGGCTCACCCGACGACACTGAATTAATCTTTCTTTGAACGATGTCATTTGTAACACGATATATCGTAGACGAACGCTACAACACGATACATTCAGGTCGTACAAATCCCGCATTATTGACGGACCTTTTTTCCCAAAGTAATATTTCAGATGAGACTAAACATACAGATGTGTCGCCTGAATCGTAGAAAAATCAGATCTCAGAAAAAAGGCTACTTTTGAAATACAGTTACAGCAGATTACTCATGCAGTCAGCTAGGTGCTATAAAAAGTAGAGCGCCTTCGAACCTAGTAACGACATCGCAGATGTATTAACGAGACCGTCGTTTCTTTACAACAGCAGTTTTTTTAAGATAACGAGAAGAAACGTATAATAAGCCATCGGCGCCGAGCTGAAACCCGCCAAGGCATGTGAGCTATTTGAGTGATGGAAGTTGTCGAAAGCAGCTCCTCCTATTTCCATCGTCAGTTCGAGTTAGCCTGGCGGAACGAAAAGTTCGACGTAGTGAAAATAGCTCAAATTAGATCACCACGCTGTGAAGCCTTCACTCGACATAACGGTTATTTGAACCCCCACTTGACTTGCCTAGATGTCTTAGAACAGCTCTCGCGAAGCCTTATTTCCTCTGTCCACTTCATGCTCTCAGCGGACGGTGGCGACAAGAGAAAAGCTCCTCTTCTTTCGCGTTTTGTTTTTCACTACTCGGAAATTCCTGCTCATCCTGTTTTTACAGTTGATCTGCTCCTACACACACGCTCGCAATGCAGCAGGCCCGGCCCCATTGCTTTAATTAAACATCACTCAGAAGTACCGCATTTTTTTTCCAACCAACACACCCCTCATGTCATACCCTCTATACACCCAATAACTCTGTTCTTAAGTGGTAGAGCGGTGGTGAAGAGACGACGGACTGTTTTAATTTAGTTGGCTCATTGCGTTAAACACTTACGAACTAAACAGTTTTGCCCACGACGAGTAGACGCCGCGTTGCGAAGCGACGCCCATTTCGGTATGGGGGCACATTCCGGCCCTTGTTCCTAACGGGACCGCTAATCGTCCCACGTAATTGCCAATGGGACTATCCTGTACGACTCGGACATGACACCCGAAGTAGAGCCATATATGGAGATTCATGTTCGTCATTTGCATAGTCTCCATGTATATGTGTTTGTGAGTGGCTAAGCGCTATGAGATGCCGCACGTGTACGTGCTGCGGCATATATGCCCGCTGGCAACCAGCAAAATGCGAGGAATTTGCCTACGATCGTTGTGTGATATTGTCTTCTCGTTACTAATGTGTTCACCGAACGCCCGTGAAATGTTGAAACGCGTCGTTTGAAGAATTTCGATAAGAATCGGTATTTTTCTAGTGGAACCCACTTACCCTCGGAGATTCGATAAGGCTTACCTCGAGCCGTTGTCTGACACCTGAACCTGTTGGCCACCTTGACCAGGGAATACGATCAGGTGTGAATATCACTAATTATCATATTTCTGTATGCGGACGATATCATTGTCTAATGAACGGTAAACGAAGTTTACGATTCCATGTGTGCATGGGTCATTTTCTGTCGAATGAGTGACTTTACACCATGACATTGAGAAACGAGCCCGAAAAGCTCCCAATCGACGGAAGCCCAAACAGTTCAGCGTCTGCACCAGACAATGCAGCGTTCCAGTTTGGCGTAAAAACAATCCCTATATGAAAGAAGTTCGTGTTGGCTATGAAAACAAGTGCCACTGTATTTACACCGATATCAGACAAAAGCCATATTGCTTATTCATATCGTGACCTCGGACTCTGGCAGATCAGAAGACGCGAGAATAAATACATATCAGCAAGAATAAATACATACAAAAAAGGAACAAGGAGTCCCCACAAAATATCCCGTCTCTGGCGATCAAAACTGATTTCTTGACGCCAGCACGATGAGCGTCGAAACGCTTTATGGTGGCTGTTTTTCGAAGGTAGGAACTAGCTACGACAAAACGACGGTCCACAACGGCGGTTGTGGCGGCGAGGATGGGACCAAAAAAAGAAAACGACATTGCTGGTCTCAGGAAAACAAAAGAACTCGACCACGTTGAATCACAACTGAAAGCGATTGTGGCGCCGCTGCCTACACCGCTAAACAAAGTGTGAACTCAGCGTCCCGCATTCGTAACGCCGCAAACCTCGACATTAAACGTGCGGCAGTATTTTGCTGCAACTTCGGTAATGCAGTACACAATCTAAATCCGTCACGGCCAAACAGTGTCGACTAACGGCAACGACGAGTCGGGTGACGGACGTAGCTCCCACTTCTGATTCGCAAACAGCAGGAGGATATTGCGGGCGTCGTTGACTGGATCCGATACGTAAACTAGCAGTGCTGGCTTTGAATTTAGTTCGTTTGCATTTCATTTTCGCTAACCTGTCTTAGTCAGCCATCGGAAGCTTTGGCGTTTAACTTGCGTCAATAGCCAGACGGACCTTTAGACGACTAGAGGGCACACAGACGTGCGTATGCTGAGCTGCTCTAATTAATTTTGCATTTTTTGTATCGTAAGTCGTTAGCAGTAGCAAATGATCACAGCGAAGTCACACCGACGCTCATTTACTTGATGCGATACGGCGCCATCACGAAATGGTGATCTTAGGCATGTGTTTATAAATATTGCCAGTCGGTCCGCCAGGCTAATGCCGCTACGACCCACACGATAATGAATGTAGTGGATGAATGTGTCGACTCAGAACGAACTGATACCAATACATGCAGTTTCTAATGGCAAGCGAAATATAGATTGTACATGTTTTTATTTTATGCCATACGTGCGGGATGGTCTTGCAAAGTCCCATGCCTGTGAGCCCAAGAGGGTCGGGAAGCTGTTAGATATGATCGCATCTGCAGATTTGGCGTACTGGTGTACATATCTATTAGCGTCCTTCCCAAGGCAATTTGGTTAGGGTACCTAAACGGTCGGACGTGCTGTTTTTCTCAATACAAAGACGTCTGGCGTCGTCTAAAAACGAAATTAAGCACTACAGTTTCGCGACAGTTTGCCGCTGACCGTGTGCGCCCGTCTTGGTCAGAGATCTGCTCGGAACCGAGACTCCCTGACCAGGTCGGCTTGGCTCAAACCCCTCGAGACGACAGATAAGATTATAATCAGGCTGTTCTGTTGTTTCGTTGTTGTAACTTCGCATCCTCGTGCATCCCTCCACTGTAGCCGTCCAACGTTGTGCCAACTTCTATGAATTGTGCAGCGATTTTCGCATTTTTGTTCCATCCCACGTTTGTATGTCCTCAAATGTACTCGAGGGCTGCATTAGTGTAACCCATTTCGACGTGTGTGCGCCTGCTGTACCCGTGGCGGCTACTGCGTCGTCATGGTTGCTCTAGCAGTGGATAGATTTTTTTCGAGTAACACCCATCACTGGCCAAACAGTTGCGGCGGGGCTGTGGATAGGTGGCAGGCCGCAGGTTACGACGCTGGCCTGGCCAGGTCAGGATGACCACGTCGCTCAGACTCGTCGAACGATGTTGTCTCACTTTCTGATTGTTCTACTTTGCCCTCTTGAGAATCGTAGAGCAATGTGCAATAGCTACATGAGCCACGAAGGATACGAAATCATCGGTACTTATTTCTCTTTTCTCCTAGTTTACTATTCCCCTAGGAATACCTTGTGATACAAATGCTGTACTATGCAACCACTGTAATTAACTGAATGGATCTGAACTGACAAACCACACGTTTGCCTCACACACACACACATATATATATATATATATATATATATACAGCGCATCTCTGTTGAACAAACTGAAAGCAAGAACGCATCTAGCGTGAAGTCTGTAAAGTTAGGTAGCATTGCATTTCTGATATTATTAGTCAATTTGCAGTCAACCTGTTTTCATGCGCCATATCTCCGCTGTTCTGCTATCTCGAAGTGTACCTTCTATTCGATATTCTGCTGGGAGATGTGCGTCCACGTCGAAACAGAACAGGCCCCACGACTCACGTAGAGTCCTGACGATTAGGCAGTAATTACATTGAGCGACGGCTGGACCGTCGGCCTTGCGCTACGGTGCACCATCGTTCATAATAATTGTACGACTCCTAAAATGTTTGCATCGCACTCATCTATAGAATGGCGGTGAGCTGGTTATTTACAAACTCACTACCCGTCGCCATTGTTCCCGCAGACCACGACTACCGCCCCCGGCGCACACGAAACCGATGACAGAAATCTGTCATATGTAAGACTCTAGATATCACGCGGATCATTTGAATTGCAAATGACTTCTCTATGGAAAACTGTGAACGGCGCTGGCATAATGGTGAGATTGGCTCGTTGTTCAGGTTCCTCCAACGTGTCAATTTCTGAACGGTTAGGGAACAACTCGCGTTCGGGAACTTGATCAGGCGTCATAAAAGGTCGGCGAAACCACGAAATCCATTTCTCCATAACGCAAACTAGCCTCCAGCCTAGCGTCCAGGTCGAGTTACACTCGACGTCGACAAACATGTTTTTCGGGGTCGAGAAACGGCTTCAAACACACCTCATAGCGACTCATCTACTCACATCCTGACCGTCTCCCAGGTGGGACCTGAGCCACCTAAATCGACTGACCCAGGGTTCTCGACTGATGTCACGCTATTGGGCGCAGGCCGAGAGGCCAAAACTGCAGTCTAACAGAGCCTACCAGCCGGCGTGCCCGTCAGGTTCGCTGGTCAGTGTCCAAACCGCTAGCGGCTATCTGGTTTGAGACTGTACTTTAGTCAACACACAACTTGTCGGACCTGGCAAGATTGTTGCCAATTAGCCAACAATAGCCATATATCGAGTTGACGAGATGAATTAGTTTGCATTTGGCTCGGCGTGATACGCAGCGGCACTGCTAGCGGTGGAAACTACCGGACTTTGGCCCAACCGTCCTATATAAGGACGAACGATGGAAATCTCTCAGAGAACGACTAATAATAATAATTGTAATAATTATACTGTTTTCGCGTGCGGTACCGAGCCTTCATTAGCGCTGTTGAAGCGATTATAGTGCGTGTCGGTGCACCCAGAGCTCGACTGGTGTTTTGAAAATAACTAAAACATTAATTATGCGTCTACGTCGATGCGAGTGTATCGACGAAAAACTCTCGAAAGAAAAGTGCATGAATATTATACAAGATATAGAACTTTCAAGAGTCAAACGAGTGCGACGAACGGGTAAGGAAAAGAGTAACAGTTATACATATAGTATTATTATCATTGAACTCGTTTGCGCAGAGACGGTCAGGTTTTCTTTCACCGGTTATCTACATATGATATTTGCTCTGCTGAAGCCGTACGCCATATGCCAAATAACAATTATTAAGATGCGACGTACTTTGCCATGTAGATCTTCTACATAGCGGACGAGTTCACCTTGGATGGACGGCCTATTGTCAGCTGAAAGAGGATTTTGAGCGCGTTTACAGGCACAGTCGAACTCTGTTGGAAGGTTGTTAGAACCTGTTTTTGGTGAAAATGGAGGTACATCAAATATATAAAGGAAGCCGCCCGCGTTATCGTTTCCGTGTTTGTTTTTCGAGTCTGATTGTAGGGGCGGATTGTGTTGTTATTTCGAGATTGTGTTTTGGCTAGACAATTCCAAAGTGATGAAGGAGCAAATGTTTACATTAAAATATGATACGAATACGTTCTGTAGGGTTCCACACGCGCCTTCTATTAAGCTAATGTTATAATACATGCAACTCAAAGACAAACCCCTTAATATAATAATATTAATAATAACAGTATACATATAAGGGGAGAGCTTCATAAACGGATAATGAACAAACGTGAATGTCCCTCATTGCGTATAGGAATATTTATTGGCTGGCCCTATAACAGCTCATCGACGACGGGCAGCCACGTTGTCATATTTTTGCTTTGAGCTTCATCAAGTTGTCTATGTGTTCCTGAAGCCAAATAGCTAATAATGGCCTAATTTAGGCGGTCTTATAAAGAGAATAATATCGTACCACTACGTGACACGCTAGGTCAGTGTGCACTGACAATTGGCAGATATTTATTTCGTCATCATTCGTTTTTGATATCTTTCCTTCAGCCAGGATATGTCCAATACGATAGGAATAAGCGAAACTGTCACATGCAAACGACTGTTGCGTAGTAGCACTTGTGTAGCATCAGAACGCGTTTCATGTAAAAGCCCGCCGTGCTCATTCCGTCGCGGCAGAGGCTCGATCGCAGGAACTCTGCAATTTGTACCGAGAGAGAAAACTCTGAAGAATCTCACTCTAAGCATTCTTCATCGCTGTTTATATCGCCTGCAGTCAATGTTGTACAGCGGCCGTGTGCAACGCCATCACCTTAACGAAGCGTCGTTGCCATAACATGACAGGTTTGCAAACATGGCGTTCCTCTGTCACGTGTCATGAACTTGCCAGCGGAAACCAGTTTGCATAGACCAGACGCTTGCCGTTATTAACACATTACCACTCGATGAAACTAGCCGCTGCCAAGTTTTATTATGGACTGTCTGATTGATTATAATAATTGTTATTTTTGCGTCGCTTAGGATCGATGCACATTTGTGTAATGATAGATGTCGTTTCGCTTCGAAGTATATATGCTGAGGTTTGAAAAAAATTAGCCATATCCTCTAGTATGAAATGGTACATTTACATGCATTGTGGGTAAGGAATTTTTCTTTATTCATATGCATTCTAATATAAGTTCCCCATCGTCGGTTCTAATGGCGTGTGCATGTGCCCATGACGGCACTATTAGGCTCGAACTACAACCGAATAATTATAGAATCTGCCTGGCTAGACGCTAATTGTAAGCCTTGTACGCATTTAATTTCGCACGCGAAGGCGTTGAAAATTGATCAAACTCGAAAGCATAGCTCATTAAAATGGCGTGACCACGTGCGCACGGAAACGAGCTAGTGGCAGCGTTTCCGGGCGCACATTGACCGCCAGCTTCCAATCAGCCTCACATCAGTAGTGTACGCGTCTCTCGTATGGTTCCATAGAAAATTCGACGTTGGATCTCCAACGAGTCTGGCGCGTTGTTGAATGTGCGCGAGCAGCACAAATGCCTGCAGGTAAATCTAGTCAAGGAAAGCCATCGAGTGTTTTCAAGCGAATCGCGAGTATGATACGAACTTGAACAGGGTTCCGACAGGATATAAACGTTGGCAAAGCCGTGGAGCCACTACGAGATTCGTTAAGACTTCGACGCCGGTGCGAAATGACCTGGCATTCGATTTGTCCCTGAGTGAACTTTAAGAGAATTCGGAAAGTTTGATATTGACCAACATTCCACTTTGTAACCCAGACTTCATCGGCAGAAGTCCTCGTCGCTGCTCAAAGCACATAAACGGATGCTGACGAGAGACCGCGTTTGGGATCTGAAGTTTGTAGATAATTCACTCGTCTGGCACTATTTCGGATTACACTCCCAAAAATTTTGGAAGCCCTATTCAGTGATTGGAACTGGACAGTAGTTCAAACTTCTGCCTGGCCAATAGATGAAGACATTGCATCGTCATCAAAACAGCCAATTAGCCATCTCACTTTGAGCGAGCTTCACTTCATCAGGACGAGTCGAAACGCATCGACCATGGAACTTCTCCATTCATTTAAGCACTGCCAATACAGAAACAGCTTTTCGAGTCGACTGGATACGAATGGCAAAATGTCGCGATGAGCATACACGACACGGTGTTCATAGATACAGCGATGCTTCAATGACGTTATCGAGTTTTTCCTTAAGATTTATATCTTTTCGTCATCGTCACACTTCTTTATGTTTAATATATCGAATAAATACGCATTCGTTGTCTGGAAAACGCTTCGTCTGCTGGCTTCGCTCTACCGGCAGGCGTTCAAATGTCAGTCGTGAATCTTCCAATCGGAGAGGTCTGTGCAGAGGCTGGTAGTTTTCAAGAATAAATTTTCTTTTTCAAGGCGACGAGATCCGTTTAGCCTAACACGCGTTGGTTCTCACGCTTAGTTAGTGATCGACTGACACACGTAGGCGCTTCGACGTTCAAAGCAGAGAGAGAGGTTCAGAAGACCTTTCTTTACTCACAAATGTGTGAGGCTCTACTCATGTTGCTGTGAGAGGTCATTCACACTTAAATCTGAAGCAGGTGCCGAGGTGAACGCCGGTCACGTAGTTTTGCATTTGGATCCAAACTAAGACACGCTATCGATTCGATTGCGCTTTCATTGTGAAGAAACGAGAAGCCGCTTCCAGTGTTGAATCGGCGCGTCTCGGCTGCCACATGGGCGAGCGCGTGTGTACACCCTGTACGAATGGATGCATTCCGCCCTACAGCGAGCAGATGTCAAATCGCCGGTATTGGACGGCTTTGGTCAGCGAAACCTACATAATTAGCAATCAAATCATGCTAAGAGTTCTCCTCGAAGCGTGCAAGTGCCTCAATGCCGTGTAACCCAATCCGAGTTAGTAGAGCCAGCAGCGACCCAAGCTCAGCCGGTGTTGGTCCAGGTAAATTGAGCTCAGTCCGACTCAGTTACACGACGACGTGCCGTGAGCAGCTATCTCTGCATAGAAAGCACGGCTACACGTCACTCACTACTGCGTGTCGATCAGTATATATTTGCGCAGCCGACCGTGTCGCTTATCGGTTTCTGTCAGCAGGCGTTGCCTCTGATGGTGATAGTTTCGCAGTGAGCGCTGCTCACACAACCGCTGAAATGCATCCATACGCCGCACAGGACGTCGGCGTTCTGATGATTCGGAGCTTAAACACGGACCATCACCGCTGTTTGTTAGTATTGTACACACAGTTGCACTGGTGTCTGGGGAGAAGCACTGAGGACGCGGAGCGGTTGAGTGCGGTTGAGCTATCTCCGCTTTGGCGAAGTAGCTTCCTATCGGCCCTGTGTAGTAAAGTCGGTGATTGGAAGCGGCCTGTTGAATGCGGAATTGGTGTAACTCCCTCGGTGAGACAATGAGCCGCGATTTTAAATGCAGTTAGCTGCAGTTGATGCGCGATAGACCGGCCGATGACAGCTTGTCATAACATGTATCCATCATCACTATAACATCGTCATTATTACTGCTACTACTGCTACTGCTGCTACTGCTACTGCTACTATTGGTACTACTATTGCTACTACTGCTACTGCTACTATTGGTACTACTATTGCTACTACTGCTACTGCTACTGCTACTATTGGTACTACTATTGCTACTACTACTACTACTACTTTCGTATTAATAGCTCGTGTCGTTTACCTCAGTGGTCGGTCTTAATAACCGTTTGAACTAGTCAACATTTGGGTTTATATCTACCAGAATGACAGTTCAAGTGAATGGAAAAAAGTAAGCCATCCACGACCATCCGTATCGGCAGAGATGGGGCCGAGTCAAGCTTTCGCTTAATATGGCTGCAGGGCCGATATGGCCGCTGTTATTGACGGTAGTCCTGTCCGAGTGTCAACGGGCGCGTGAACTGGCGGGCGAAGTGACCGCTCAATACACGCTCAACTGATCGTAGACGTGTCGATCGCCATGGAATGGGCTAATGTCGAAGTGTGTTGATGATTTTTATGACTGCCGACGGTACAAGGAACGGGAGAATTGAGTCGCGTTTTGGTACTGCAGAACGAATACTCGTCAGCACGTCGGTTTCTCTCATGGAAAGGTTACGAAGAGTCGCGCGGAAAGCGGGAGGAGGCCGGGCGGTCGGGCGACGAGATCCCCAAGCCTTCATGTGGGGGGGGGGGGGGGGGCTAAACACCAC
>MNPL01010947.1:0-12496 GCA_002081605.1 Tropilaelaps mercedesae
ATATATATATATATATATATATATGTATATATATATATATATAAAAAGTTAGTGTTATTCTCCCTGCTATTGGCGTCATCAGTCTGTTGAGCGTAGTCCGACGGTAGATGAATTCCATGTTCGAGATGTCGATTTTCGTGACGCTCCGTCGTCATAAACATCAAAACAAGCAATTTACGATCTCCGCTATTGTTGCCGGTTGTTGTCGTCGCTGCCGACATTCAGCCGGGAACCGGTAGAACCATGTCCTGCCAAATAGGCCAGAAACAGCCGCCGACCCAAAAGAGCCAAGTGGTTCTTCTGCCACGTCGCGGGAGTGAAAACGGCGAGCCTGAGCAGAGCGGTTACCTCCGGGTTTCCTTGGCAAATTGACAAAACGTCTACGAACTGGTTAGATTGGTAGGTGCATTCTTCGCTCTTCTGACAATGCTGATGGCTGTTGTCATCGTTTACCAGTTGTTCAGCAGAGAGAGATGCTCTTCTTATCCCAACCAGTAAAAAAGTAGTAGACTACAACCAGTAGAAACCCTATTACCTAGATTACACTATTGCTCCCTGAATATGTATGCTGAGTACTGGACAGCTTCTGTGTTAACTGTACGGCCGAAAAGTCACTTTGCCGTGGCAACGTGTCAATGACGTTTTTTGCTCTAAAAGTCCTTTGGTGAACTCTTTCTTTGAATAGCGTTTCAATGAATACGCCAGGAGAGGACGGGCGACTAACCGGAAGTATGCTAGGTAAGTACGTAAGGCGTATGAGCTGGATTATGGACTGGATCATGACATAATTTTACGATTTCTCAGCACGTTACCCAATTATTCCACATCGTTTGGTAGGTACCCCAACGTTCAGGTACGCAATGTTCCTGAACAACTGCAGCTGAGCTTCACTGGCCATTGAGATCGTTGAGGACATTCAATCTCTAGAGTTTCAGCGTATTTAAATGCAAAAAACTCGAGCGCCGACGTCGGCACAAACGCTCAAACGGTATGGAATTGGATGAACGGAGAAAGTGACTTAATTTAAGTTGAATCTATAAATCCCCATTGGACTTGAAGGGCAATAAAATGCAGTTAGGCCGTACTCTCGTCTGCAGCTGTATCACTTCTCTGGGAAATGCTTTATTTTCGACAGCCAGCATTTGATTAGTATCCTAACACGATCTTGATTTCACCGAGTGTCTTGTTACAAGGTATATTTATCTTCTCTATTAAAATCGCATAATGCTTTTAGCTACGATTTTTCGTTGGTAGCTACCATCGTGGCGGTCCAAGAATCCTCCGTAACTAGCGCCCTGAGCTTTTACGGGAAGACGCATTTTAATACACAAATTCCCAATATATTTTTTATTTTAATTATGCTTTTTTAGGTGGAAAATTCAACTCTATTGCTTTTGATTACACGGACAGCGGGAACGGCTGTTCGGTACGAAAAACCGTTTTGACCTGATGGTGGTTCTCTGAGGTTTTCTACTGGTGGCTTGGCTTGGGAGGTATGGCTATTATTTTATGTCTGAGTTGATAATGCTAATTAAGAGGTAACGTCAGTAGAATCAAGCAACGAGAACGCTTAGCGTCGTTGCGAAAAAATCATTACAACAATAGTCGGGTTTAGGCTTTTTTGGCCCACAAATGTCAAATTCTAGAGCACAATTATTAACGTTAAACTGCTGGCTAATAATTATTCCTGAAGACGTTTTCGGTCCCAGAGGAATTATTATGAGAACGGTAAATTGTAATAGTCGATTTTCCACCTCCGTTTATCGTAGCCGTGTTCCGATGTCAATCAGTATTTCAAGGTTAAGTTTAAGGTCATCCCAAGGTCACACTGAACGTCACCTCAGGGCATCACGTCAAACTCGTTTTCGCGTACAAATCACAGTTGCAATTGTCGTTATATTAGGTGTCTGTTTATGACCGTATCTGTGACAGCCTCGAATCACTGTCCCGACATTTCACGGTCACCGTTGTCCCTTTCGTAATCGACTATGCCCGTCTTCAACCACCAGTAGTGAATTCTATCTATCTACTTGTGTCTGTCTATCTGCCTGCCTGCATGCATGCATTTGTTTCCTTGTTTTGTTCCTCGTTATATTCCGCGCGTTTCTGTTATCTCCAGTGTTACACTCGTAAACAGTAGGTCGGTAGCAGCGCCGTCTGCGAGGGATCTGCCTTCGTGTTCGACACGATGACGAAAACTGAGACGCACGTGTATTTTGCCCTTTTCTCTTTATCTACGCGGACAGACTGAGGTACAAACAGAGATAGAAATGCACACAGGTGCATATACCATCTCTGTTCATGCTGCTGCCGTCATTGTATCCTAGCTTTATTTTTTTGCCTATTTTTCTTTTTATCTGTCTTGTCTTCTCCCCTCTTTCTCTATTCTTCACTATTCGATCTCTTCGTTTATCCTTGTTACATGTGCCCGCGCGCGCCACTTCTCTTAACAAAAAACATCGCCATCAGAAACACGAGGGACACATTCGAATATGCACTAGCCCACAGACACCCGTCGTCAATGAAGACGAACCTTAGCAACGCCATGCCTGATCGTCGTAATCATGCGAGGCAACGCCAGCGACAATGACAGTGACGTCTGTCTTCGCAGGTATATGAAACGATGCAACGAACCCATGCGAGGATGAAATGATAGAAGATGCATTGCATCCGTATCACTCTTGCCGTAGACAGGAACTACGCATTTGCGTCCGGTAGGAATTTAGAACTAGAGAGACAGCGTAGAGGTGAGCATGTGCATTCTCTCAGATACGCAATCATACCGGAATCGAGCAGGCAATGACTTAGAAAAACAGGCGATAGAGAGAAAACTGGAAGAAAGAAATCAAGAAAACTGGAAAAGAGCGAGAGTGTGTCTGTGTGTGTAAGAAAAGGGAGAGAGAGAGCGCGTGAGAGAGTGAAATCAGCGACACTAATTATACGCGATCATAGGAACCAGCCACCCTGTTCCTTGGACACAACTGTGAAGGTGGTGAATATGTAACTAATGTAAAAGTTGTGTCGAATTCGATGGTGTTGCTGCATTCGCGCACGCCTTGCGACCGGAGAAGACACGTAGATGCACGGGCTCGATTTCCGCCGTTCCACATTTATATTTATGGGGTCCGTCCTGCGAAGTAATGCAACAAGCAATACCATGTACGTTAAATATTGGCTGATGATCAGCCGTAAAGATATTTGGATGTGCAGATTTTACGAGATGGAAAAATTTCGATTTATTCCAACTGGGTTTACTAAAAATTCTACGCACCAGTTCAACTGTCGAATTCCGTCCATAATGGTATTGGTACATGGTATCGGGAACTACTGAATTTTTTACCTTACACCAATAGTTTTCAAAATATCCTACATATATTACTAGCAAAGATACAATTCAAGGAAATAGCACCACCAAAGGTATATTTTGTATGCTTCAGGCTTCCAGTATAACAGATTTCATGTTTACACGTTGTTTTCTAGCTTTAGCAGCTATGGAGACGAGGTAAGTACCAAACGCCTACAAAACAATAATAATACTACTGGTTTTAGTAACACTGCAAACAATGATATAGTAATGTCATAGCCAATTGTGTTCAACTGTGGCTCGAAACATAAGCTACTAACACGAGACGAAAATGAAGTTTCGATCCTATCCAGATTGGGTAACTCATCGGTAGAGAAAGCGAAGCAGTTAAAGCTGACGTGTTCGCGGTCTTTTTTCGAAATTATGCCGGACGCTCCATTGGACGGGAACATTTTCAAATGCTTCCTCGATGTTCGAATAAGGCGTGTTACGTTTGAAGCTACGTGACGTGTTTTTGCTGTGGACAAGTTGAGTGAAGTTCGACAGTTCTGCCGTCGTACTGTACTGCTCTGTATAAAGCTTTGCTCGAGTATTATCAGTCGCAATGGCCGCAACCCTAGCGCCCGAGTTGCCTCCGAAAGGTTTCTCTTTCAGCAACTGTTTACGAAACGAGCACCTTACAGAAAACGGCTACCCCCAACCCAACATAACGAAGACTGGAACCACGATCGTCGGTGTCGTGTACAAAGATGGCGTCATCTTGGGCTCGGATACTCGTGCGACGGGCAGTAACATTGTGAGTGACAAAAATTGCGAAAAACTTCATTATGTAGCCAAAAGGATCTATTGCGCAGGGGCCGGAACGGCAGCGGACTGTGATAGAATGACCCGGATGATGCAGTCTCAGTTGGCAATTCACGCATTGAACACCGGACGCGAACCCCGAGTTTGCACCCTGACCCGCATGCTTAAGCAGTATCTCTACAGGTACCAAGGGATGCTTGGCTGCGCCCTCATTGTCGGGGGCGTGGACTCGATTGGGCCGCAAGTGTGCTCAATTTCGCCTCACGGCAATACAGCCACCCTGCCCTACGCGACTATGGGATCGGGGTCTCTGGCGGCTGTGGCCGTACTGGAGTCGCAATGGGTACCCAATATGGAGCTAGACGCGGCGAAGAAGCTGGTTCGCGATGCTTTAGCGGCCGGTATCCTGAACGATATGGGCTCTGGCTCGAATGTCGACCTTGTCGTCATCACGCAGGCGGGCGCCCAACTGCTCCGACCCTACGAAATTATAGCGAAAAAGACTGAACACTCCGTCGCATACACCTACCCGAAGGGGGCAACCAAGGTCATCGAAATGAAGGTCGTGAAGTTTCACACGGAGAACAGCGTAACCCGAGACGTATCGGACACCGAGCCTATGGAGATGTGATGGACACTTTGGCAGAGTGTATTTGTTACGAGAAAGAATAGGTAATTTCTGTAAACGTTCAAACCATTAATAAAAGACTTCCATCTTAATAATCTGGGCGGCATGAACGACAATGAACGTCTAGTTTTTCGTTATTTCTATAGATCGCACCAGCTGCATTAGGTTATTTACCATGAAGCAGATTTAAGCCCTATAAGCTAACCGATTTCAGTGAGGTTATTTCTGGTTACAATCATATTTAAAGGCGCAATAGGTTCGATATTTTGTTCGATAAAGAGCTTGAGATTCCGACAGGTAATTGGAACTACACTAAAGGAACTTCCTGGCCGCGTCGAATATTATACCAAGGTTAGAAATATAAGATAATCGATTTGGTCATGCTCATAGTAATACGCTATTATTTGTACCTAATCTGGATCTATTATTTGGACCTAAGGCAGATGGTTTTCAAGCTCGCTTTTGTTCCCTTTGTTCCTTATGCACATTAGAAGTTCATCAGAATCTTATGCGTTTGGTTGTCCCCCGCAATTCAGGCCCTACCAAAAAAAAAGCAACGTAACGTCGTCTTCGTCTCAAACTTAAACTTAGTTCAACTTCAACTCGCCTTCAAGCTGCAGATGCGACTCTCAATTCGGTAGATGTTCAGGCCAAGACTAGACATCAATTGGTATACGCTTGCTATTATTCCGCCTTCAATATCTTCGGTATCTTCGATAACGCTGCAGGTTCCCTTAGAGAGCTCAGACTCAGGTAGATGAAATTGGCGCCGATACATTTCGCGCGCAACAAATGTTGATGAGAGAAGATGTGCCGAGCGTATGGTAGCGCCAGTGGATTTTCTTCCTTCCGGCGGGTCGGCGGGCGGCGAAATGATTGCAGAAGCGGGCGCAGAAGTGCATGTTGACACGGGCGGCCTTCACCTAGAGACAAAAAGCGAGCTGGCTGGCAGAAAACGTCGATTTCGTACGCGCGGCAGCACCCGTAGAGTTCTCGCTTATCGGGTGTATATGAATACCAATAAAAATCATGCACAAAGAAACAACATAAATAACGGATTAAAAAGGCATCCTATGTTAATAAAGCCATCTCAAGCCAACGATATCACTGTTGTTTTTGATAGTTGGCAATAAACAGATACAACCGATACGAAAGCAATAATAGCGATCAAATGAATATATCTTAATACTATTTAATGGTGAAATAATATGCGTCGTTTGCTACGAGTCGATGTGGAATCACATTTATCTAATCAATTTCCGTGACAATTAGGCACCTACACTACATCATCTCCGACAAGTTTATACTCAATTCTTCGATCCTCTTCATTACACTCTTTTTCCCCTCTCCCTAGCGACTGCCATACGCAGAGTTCCCTCACAGAACTCCATCCGGTTTGCGAAAATTCAATTACGCCTTTCAGTCTTATTTTGCCCCAGTAAGTAGACCACGCTTGCCAGCAGTTGTGCTCAAATTTCACCTTCTCAGGCAGCAAACTCTTTTCATTCGGCTGGCTACAAATACGGGGCACGCAATCGAATTTAGTCGACGAATCAAATCAAGCACGTTTCTATTCTCGAGTTGTATTCATTGTGAAATCCAGCAACCTGAAGCCCGCAATGGGAAGTTGTTATAGTCACCAAAAAAAAAACGATAAAAGAAGCGAAAACGCGCGTCAACTTAGCACAAGCGCCGGGAGAGTTCGTTTCCGTTCATAGCCAAGGTCACCGAAAACGAGGATATCACTAGGGCTCGGTTCGGCGTTAGAAGATGCCTAACCTGCGGAAACAACCGATAGATGTCTCCGGTGCTATGCGGAACGCGTTCGGCAGGTGGATGGATGCGTCTACGTGATTTAGCGCCACAGCTCAACCGACCGGTCGTTTGATTCTCTTTTATTCTTGTCCAAAAAGCCCCACGCTTCACCCCCCCTCCCTAGCGTTTTTCCTTCCAGAGACGGTTGCTTCTTGTAGCTGATTACGTATTATGGTTGTTATTGTTGTTCGCTTGCTGTTGCCGCCATGGGTCGTTAGCGTAACTAAATGCGTTTGTTGTTGTTATTGCTATTATTGTTGTTGTTGCTGCTGCTGCTGCTGAGGTGACGTATCGTGACACTGCTGTATTCGTCATCGTTGCTCTCATCAATGGTTTGCTGGTTGGCAAAACTTTTGGCGCCATTTCGCGGCTTCGTTCCAGAGCCGGCGCCGCTGATTTCCCTGGCCACTTGGCGGTGTCGGCCTGTGACGTCGCTATCGTGTGCGCTCTCAATCACTGGCACCGCCAATATCGCCATCATCATCCAACTCTAGAATATCGTAGTGGTTTGTCCGCTCTGTTCGGCGATAGGCGTCGCTCAGACAGTTTTCACGTGCATTATTCGACCGCGTCTTCGTTAAACACTTGCTCGGTTGTTTGTTGTTTTGTTGTCCTTGCTGCAGCTGTCGTTGTTGTTCTCGGCGTTGAGTAGTAGAGGTGCCCGCCGCACTAGTCGTAGAGATGATTATGATCAAGGTTAACGAGAAGCAGTAACCGAACGACCTCGGCGGCAGACGGCCGCGTCGGAGGGAGCCGAAAACGAGCGACTTCTGCTTCACAACACACGCACACGGCAGAACCCGACAACCAGCCTTAACAATAACAACAGCAGCATCAGCAGGCGTCAGCCAGCGACGGAATGAATCGGCGAATGCATCGCTGACGCATTCCGGAGCGCGCGCGCGCGCGCGTGGTCTCGTGCGCAACGCTACCGGGCAGGTAGATACTGTACGAAGAGGGGCGGCCCATTGTAGAAAGGCAGAAGGAGTTAACAGCGATGAAGCACTCGGCGGTGACAACTGTGATAAATTGGACAGCGATGAGTGTAAAAAAACAGCCAAAACATGTACACAACACTAACCATATCAACAGTAATAATAATCATAATAATAGACTCGATTATAAAATGGTAAAGAAATGGAATCACATAAAAACAGCGCTATTCACAGATCAGATTGGCCTCTTATTGCATGCATGAGTTGCTTTTTTGGTTGGCATCTTGTCTTGGTTTGATGGCTCACTTAGCATCGAAACGTTACAGTGATAATTAAACAAGAATACGAATCGAAAATTTAGTGGTATCTCAGCCCTTCAGTATTTCCAACTGTCTGTCGCTTCGAATGTTGTTCGTAAACGCTATCAGAAAATAACTTTTTCACATAGAAGACGCCTGCTAGAAAATTAGCAACCCAACATTTCGTAATTTCACTTGCATTTTATCTTGCTTACATTTTTTCAACACCCAGCTTCCAACTGGCATAAATTCCACTAAAAGATCAAACACTTTGGGGGGTTAGATAGAAGAAAACTTTTAATCTAGAGGAAGATTGTCACTGTTAGGGCAGTATAGATTCTGGCTTTATCACTCGCCTGCGTATAATCACTAACACGGCGCAGAAAGACGAGGCACGCGGACAGGCTCTGCCATGTGTCCTGGAATCTGCTAGGCAAAATGAAAGTGCTCTCGTCCTTCGGGAGCCTAGGGTCCTGATGTAGAACCCAACTTTTTATGTATCAGACGAACAGTCAGACCGTATTGCTCACTGCTTACGGCCGTTTTTCTTTCTCGGTGAAGTTACTAACCTGATCAAATAAGGTAGACGATGCGCGGATCGCATTCAGAGGTCTCTGCTTGACTACGACGCTGAAGGAGTTTACGAGAAGTATTCGCCTTTCAGGGACAATTAAAAACACCGATGACCAACTTGAAGTTGACGTCTAGCGATGTCGCTACAACGCATGATGATGATTGACACAAAGACTCTTGTTGACCTTGTTGACAGCCTGTAATCGGCACCGAAGTAGAGAATAGCTTGGGTCCTATTGACAACGTCAAATTAAACGCAATACGCAATCGGTCGCGTAACTGTGTTTTCACGGTGAGCTATCCGTTATCGAAAAAAAAATCAAAAGCGGCAGAAGTGCCCATGGCACCCTGCGGTAGAATATGCGCCCGTCACAATTTCATCCACCAGGAACGACCATAAAATGCAACTTGACGCTCAACGTGACACAGCAATCGGGCATTTGGCATCTCTCCATATATATATATATATATATATATATATATACATATATGTATATATATATTTGATACTATCAAAGTCTGCTGTGTAATTCATTCGCGTTTCGACGAACTTGACACCTATCAAGCTTCTATTCGCGACGAGTGTCGGAGTTGTTCCAAAATTGTGATTGGCTATCAAGTCGTGGGCTGTGTACGAGATTCATGTCACCGTGGGCGACAATGAGGACAGCTCCAACTCGGGCTAGTACTACCCAATATAGAAGCACGCTCGAATAAAGTTTACGACCATATCTATTATGATGTAGCTTGTTCACTCAGGCAGACGACATCTATCGCTGGTTAGGAGCTGCCGTTTCATCGCGACCAGGTGTGACTCCCTCTTCACCAGCAGTTTATCAGCCATTGCATATAAGCACTACGCTTCCATCGACGCACTTTGATGGCATGTCGCCGAAACGCGGCCTTTGACGTAAATATGTCAAAAATCCGGTGGTTGTCGTCAGCGTTCGTAGCGCTTGCCAAAGGCGAGGCAGGCGATTAACGACTCGCATAGGCAATAATAATAAGCAGATAATGAAGCAAAATATTGACGGAACACCGATGTCTTCTGCTTTGACGGATGTGTTGGCTGTACAGGTGAACACTATGATCGGTACTGCCACACAGATGAGGGCGTCGTCGCACGACGAAGCATCCAGACGCTTTCGTACGTTCGCATAACTGAGTAGACGGCGTTGTTTAACGTATCGGAGTTGATCTTTGTCCGGACCTTCCAAGCGATAATCTCGAGTTCTACCACCCCCCTTCCCCTTCCCGCGTTGTAGGACATCTGCAAAGCTGGTGAGAATAATGCGATACTAGCTGCTTTGTAACTTAAGCTACGCGAGAGCCTTTACAAACCTCAAGTTACATTTGCTTTGCGCGAGAAGTGCATGCGTTCGACTCATAGTGCCGGCAACGACAGGTTATCCACGTCCAGCGACATAGGAGTATAGCTCTATAGGACGAGGATCGAAGCCACGCAACGGAAAGTCTAATACGCGCGCCAGGCGGGGGATTCGATTGCAACGGCTGTCATCTAGGTCTTGAGTAGGATCGACGGCAGGAAACCCACCGTGGAGAATAATAAGGACGAAGCCCTGCTAATTCGCTATGGCATTTTTCTTGTGTGTGGCCGTCCAAGCATTCCTTCAGCGATTATTGTCTCGTTAAATAATCACAGCAAGTTGAAGGGAGGGGCCAGGCACCCTGGGTCATGGGATTAGGGTGTGGCTGAAACTGGTCGATATCAGAAAATAGCCGGCCAATGCTTACAGCTCACCTGTCTGTCAGAATCCGCATAGATGACCTTACAGATTCACTGGAACGTCGGAGGCGAAAAGTGACTGAGATATCGGCGTGTCTGATGATGGTGGTATGGCCTTCCTGCGGCGTAGAACCATAAACTTCGCACGTACTATCGATTCTGGCTTCATTATCTCAGTAGATGATCACCTTGTAGTGCATGCCTGAGGCTAGATTTGGTTAAGTCCAACTTCGGTGACGCTGGCCGCGTACGAGGAAGGCGATCACGTGGTTTCAGCAACTTCGCCTCTGGATCATTAGATGGCTGGCCCGGATGAAGTTGCAGTTACCCGTACAGGGAATGTGTTCTCATATAAGAACCCTTGTGGTTCCCGCGTAGTGAATACGATTCACATGCACGATTCATGCATTAGAAAGCGCGTACTCTTAGCGTGTCAGTGTTATTACTATCATGGTCGACTCGGTAAAAGATCGACTTTTTCGGTAGTACGCCGGTTTAATCTCGTTGCGAAATTCTAGGTAATCTCGCTGTGCTACGCTACCGGCGCTCGATGTTTATTCTTCTCGTGTTGTGAACCACAGCAAATCATTCTCAAGAGCGAGTTTTTCATAATGAAGATCGCCCCTGAAGTCCAGGGAGAAGCCGCAGGCCGTCGGCCATCCACCATCGATCGATAGAGGGTGACCACAAGTCCCTTTAGGATTCTCCTGAAAACTTTCGCTGAAAAACTGATTTCAAAACGAATGAACCATCTGGCCGACAGCGGCAGCGATAGCGATTCGAGTGCTCTGTTTCGTCACTCGCTTCAGACAATCTACACTCGAGTGAGAATCTTCTGTATCGCCTGAACAGCCAATTGGATCTCTGTCTTCCCTCTTCGTTCGCTCTGAGCACCGGACGCTCTGTGACACGCCTTTGTCTGATAGCAGAGACACTGCAAATCTGAGCATCGTACACCACTAATGCTAGAAGTGAGTAGTTTCCGATTTCTGACGCGGATACGTTATATTCGGTAGTCCGTCGTTGCGCTTGTGCGCGTGCCGATGTTGCAGAATAATACTTGGTAATAAATTACCGAGGAACAGAGTGAAAGGGTCAGAGAAGGGATAAAGGAAGAGAAGAAAGAGAGGCAGAGGCGTAATATAAGTTTTCCTTCTCAAAACTATTGTCTGAAATGGATCGACGGATGTATGCGATATATTTACTATTGTGAAAAAAGCGGCAGTTTCAATAAAGTGTTGTCATCCATGGATATACAATTGGGCATTTCATAGGCCACCGTTTATAAGTAGACAACATATCCACTTCCGAGAACTGCATACATTCATTAACTATCTGTTGATTTCAGGTTGACCTGCAAAAATATTTTCATTAAACGTCAAATGCAACTCATTGCGTTTCTATGTACCAGGTTCTAAACAAAATTTCTAGACAATAACAATAAAAAATAGGAATCGTGTTTCTTCAATTTCTTCACACAAATTGCTATCAAGTGTGAGACCCGAATTCTGGCGCTTAGGGGGCCACTTTCGGGTGACCGTCTTGAGTCGAACTCCGTACGAGTCGGCTTGCAATACAGAAGCGCACAGTTGCGGGCGCTTTGTCCGTCAGAAGTAGAAGTTCATCACATGCGCACCTCAAAAAAGTGACCAAGCAAACGCCCAACAAGTTTAGCTCCTCAGAGGTAGAATCTAACTTGAGAATAAAGCAGTCACGTTGGGTTGCGCCTTTGTTGCTTAGTAGCCATTGTATAGGGACTTCGTTGATGTTTGATGGAGATAAGGCGACTGCTATTTATCCTCCGGTCTTCGGAATTTGCTGAAAAATGAGCATCTGTTCATAACACGAAGATCTGTGCTATTTCTACGGGCGCCCTCATCCGTACTAAAAGCAGAAATGACTCAAGAGCAGAACTATGGCGCCAGGAAAGTCGCAAAGGGTTGTGAAAATTCTCAATCGCAATTCATTTACTTAGACTAAATAGACCCCCAGATCTTCGGAGTCTGATGGTAGAACCATACCATCTCTACTCTAGATTCATTAGAAGTGCCAGTTTCAGATTAACACATTACAGAGCATAAAGTAATTGAGTGTAAATGTATAAAATTGCCTAGCAAATCCAATTAATATTTTTACTCAAATGATGAATTTAGCGGGCTTCCTCTATTAGGACCCAGCCGTCGTGGGCAGCTCCTATATCCTCTACCGTTTCCCACCTTGGGTTCTAGCTCCATCCGTACACCAATATAGAACTCATATACCTGAACCCCACTTCATGCTACAACATCGAAGTAGAGAGATCTGCCGTAAAAAAACGTCCTGCCGCGGCACCATGCGCTTTACGACGATGCCATGAAGGTTCGCTCACACACACACACACCTATGAGAACC
>MNPL01010948.1:0-10085 GCA_002081605.1 Tropilaelaps mercedesae
TATGTATATATATACGAACAATCTATACTATATATATATATATATATATATATATATATATGTATATATATACGAACAATCTATACTATATTTTAGGGCAGCTTACAACGTTCTTCATAGCAAACCAAAGAAGAGAGCGTGTAGCAGGCACGGAAGAGTACCCGAAAGTGTTGGCTGCTGCTCTGTGATAAAGGATTTAAGCACTTGACGAAAATATCACATCGAATGTTACATCGAAAGTATGATCATTGCTCATTTAATGAAGCAAATATGTCAGATATTTAAAGGCGGTGTCAGCCATAATAGAGGTAAAATATTTTGTTTATTTATTGGCTTGGCTCTGTCACGTCATGTAAATGCAATACTTAACAGCTTGCAACAAAGCAATTTTCCGAACCTGTTTTCCTCATTTTCATATCTTTGCTACTGTGTATCGTTGATACTATCGAAGATTAACCTCTTCAGTTAATATTTTAATGCTCTTCTGAGAGCGGAACGGATAGCCGAGCCATCTGTTTTAATGTTGCGAGGACGTCAACTGCTTTTGTATATACAACAGCCAGCTAATGAATACGCGCGTACTTAAGGCTTGATGTCCTAAATTTAAAGATCCTCATAGCCGTGGAAAAAATTGCTGCGAAAAGCCTCAGCGTAGCCCATGTTCGACATTGTCGCTGTCAACAATAATGAGTTGACAATGGTCTACCCGCGAATCGAATATACATTAATATACAGATGACATCCCGTTCATCAAAGCCGATCAGAGGTAACTTTCATAACGTATTCGAAAAGGAAGTATGTTTCAGAGATGCTTTTCGAAATGAATCGTCAAATCCGAAATGAGTGATTTGTCCCTTTTGTATAAGATCTCATTGAATACGAAATATTTTCGTTAATTATTAATCATACCCTATAATTTACGTGCTACCGCAGTATTAATGTAATCCCCCACTAGTCGTACCACGCTAATTCTTTTTATGTTAATAACTCTAAAGCATTTAGATAGCAAAATATGGCTTGGGGAATGTAAGCATAGTATTGGATTGTTTTGGCGTACGGGAATGCTGAATGCTTTTTTAGTCTCAGACAGCTAATACGTAGTAATGGGTCAGAGCTTCTAAAGTTCTTTTAGCCAACAACTGTCTCTACCACAAACATACACATTGTCAGGTACCCTTGAGGCCATTGCAAGTCTGTTTTTTACTAAACTAGCGTCTGATAACGATGTTCAGGAGCCGGCCATCGAACAGAGTCTCGGCCTTTGTAGGTCAATCAACCCAACGTTCATCTAATCTATCTAGCTTTTTTAATTGGGTTAAATGAAATTATACCTCTTCAATTTAATATTGTATTCTCTTGCATTATTTTGAACAGTTCGGCTTACTCGTATTGTATGTTAGATTTATGTGGTATGTACATTTTGTATGTAGATCAGCGCAATTCTTAGATAAGTTCTACTCGTTATGGTACGTTAACACAACAGTAAAAACGAATGTGATGCAGTCGTCGTGACGCCCAATGCGCATTATTAGTATTGTTAAAATATAGCTTCATTACGCCTAGGACAACAGCCATAGCGGTTGACATATTTGCATTTGTCGCAGCTTGCTTTTTACTTGAAAGCATAGCGCCTGTTCACATAATACTCCCTAGTAGTCCATGTGCAACATCCGATTGATGCATGATGTCAGTTACTGCATTAATTACAGCAGACGGATGACAAATGCCTTGTAATTAGAACTTAATGCAACTACCGTGAACATTTTGGCTTACCAAAATGATGCTTAATCATTCGTGAGTACTATAGATTTATCGATTTGCAGTTTCACCTTAAGAGTATGTGTCCCTTGATATTTTTAGTTCTGCTATAGTGTTGGAAACTACTCGGCAGAGCTCTCTACGGTTGCACTAATTATTAAGTGAATTTTCTATAAGTCTGTCTGCAGAACAAACTAGTCTGACAAGTAACACACCTTCAGTGGCCAATGTAAGTGGCGATACCAGACTTGCTGCTGTTTCTATTTGTGAAAACAGCCGCACTTGATGTGTGCCAGCCCAGCTACGAGATCTCGTTAATTTACTTGATGCTCTACACAAACTTTCGTTTTGAAAACAAGTTCTATTGGACACCTGATCTGCAACATCTGGACAAGCCCTAACTTAAATAATGCATACATAATGAATAAATGCCACAAATGTAAATGCTAATTCGTGCTTCTGAAAATATAGCGGGGCACGCTCGTGGAATTGGTATGGTCACGCTTTCCAAAGTGCCCAAAATAAATTTCACTTAATTTAGAATTTCAATTCAAGTTTGGGACTATGCATTGAGTAGCTTTATTAAGAATAGTTCACTCTAGCGAAATTTCTGTTCATCTTAAACATCTTAACTGATGGTCAATGAATAAGCATTTGGCAGCAAAATTAAAAACAAAAATTTTACGTTCGCACAGTGACAATCAGTAAACATCAAAGCAAATTTCTAAATTAAATTTCAAGCTAATAACGTCTACATATATACCCACAGTTTTACTTAGTGTCGAGTAGCACTTCAACACTGCTTGCATTTACCTCACTTTTGTCCACTCAGTTGTCTTGCGGGTGACGGTATGTGCCTTTTTCCCAGCAGAGACTGATAAATCAAACATTTCTTAAATCTTCCTATGTAGACAATTGTATTTATATGTTTCTCAGAAATGTCTTTGAACGTTTAGAGACGGAACACTATCAGATTAACAATTAAGGCAGTGAAAATCTTGACCCGCCATAAAACAGGCTGTACTTCAAGCATAACGTGCTCCTCGGATATTGGCAGAAATGCAACACTGGTAATCGCCAGCTATTTCGGGGCTTTATTACGGATTATAATAGTATTCGCTTCATATAGGAATTACATGTCTTCGGTAACATGATCTGTCAATTCAATAAGAGTATACACCAAACTCTACACCAGAGTTGAATACAGAACCTAAAAATCCTTCACATAACATTGAGGTTATTAATAACCAAAAGGTTATTAATGTGAGATCAGACATTGGCTTTTGATTCACTGACGTCATGCCGCCATTACCTTTTCTACAAGTAGAGCTTATACAAATAAATACAAAAATATTTTCATGGAGTTTTCACAAACGAACATCAAATGCTATTCTAATGAAATTGAGCCACACCTGATAAGAACCCTATGCGTAATAGACATAGCGTATTATAAATATTGCATATCTAGATAAACTATAGATATCAAAAGCCGCAATTTAAGCGCGAAATGTGAATCGTAATCGCCCGTTGTAGTCAATCGTCTACTACAGTACTTAAGACAGCCCTCTAGGTGTCTATCATGATAGGATGGTGAAAAAGCATGAAAGCGGATCCTACGTAAGCACTCGGACTTGGAACCCTCCTTAAGTCACATAAACCTTCCAATGTGGATTAGTAAATTAAACTGCCTTCACACAAGCGAGTAATACAAACGGTGTTATTTTATGAAAACTGAAACTACAAACACCCATGATTTAAAAACAGTGATCCCATAGATTTGAATGGGTGAAGGTACTCCGAATTACAGATGGCACCGCTCCACACAGCATCTTCAGTTTGGTACACATTCTCATTGCAATATATGTAAAGTTAAACATTTCAATGTTAACATAAGGAATAAGTTCTATAGTATAGTCCGTGTCAAGGCTCTGCCTATTTCACTTCAACAGAAACGTGCATTTTTAGTTTCCTAGACTCAAAGCTGTTAGGCTCAACGAAACTTACGAAGTGCGATACACTTAGAACTCCACTAAAACATACAAGTAGATACTCGATTTGTAAGCCTGTTGCTTAACGTTTTTAATATATATCTATCGCAACCTTTGAAGATCATAATGACTTACAATAAGAAAAACTGGTACAATGCATAGGGGAATATTCACAAAGCCTTTTTTTTATAGGTATAGTCTAACCTGCTCACGTGAGACTCCGCAATTTCCTTAAGTTATACGTCTGTGCCCATTCGGGAAGCAGCGCAGAAAGACAGAGACAGAACGAGAGCGAAAGAACAGTAGGCGAAGTGCTGTCCCAAGAGCTTTGCCATGTCTCAGATACAGATGAGGCTTAGCGAAACGCGTACTGAGCGCCTGTATAAACCAAATCAACCTCCTTGCACCTGGCTAAAACGCGTACTGAGTTCCTGTATAAACCAGAGCAACCTCCTAGCATCCGTTTGCTGGCTTCTTGTAAATTTTTCTCGTACTAAGACAGACCAGTGGTTGCTCTTATAGCCAAAGAAAGTACGAAACCAGCATAAAGAGTTGCCTTGCGAATCCCGAAATGTATGCAGCACTCGCGCATACGCAGAAGCGACTCATTCTCATTTTATGGGAGCAGCATTACAAGACATTACGGTTGCCGCAGCAACAGACAAGGTCCTCCGCGTAGGAAAACATTTCACTAGTCGGCAAAGCAGGCGAACGACCTGCGTCAGCGAACGAATTTTATCATTGCGAATAGATTTGCTTTAGTCAACTGAATAGTACCAGCAATAAATTCAGTTAATTTCACGTTCTCATAAGATAATGATTCCATCTATTATGCGTACTCGCAATAAGTTTTTTTACATCGCTCTGAATTAGCCTCTAAAGAGGTATTGTAGCAAAGGTAGGCCCTCTCTCCTTTTTATATATGTATATATATATATATATATATAAACTCAAAATATGCTAAATGTCTTGAGCCTAAGTAAAGAAAAAAGATTTGTTGAGGTTTTCTTATTTTTAGCAGTCAATCAAGCACACCTCTAATAAAGCCAAGGAAGGCATACATATAGCTATAAAGATTTTCACATTATAAAACATTAAAATCTCGAAATGAATATAAAGACCATGTAAGAGATATTTCACTTTTTTTTGGTGTAAATCTGATCTCCATATATCCTGTTCGCAATGCATTTGATAGCTAGTGATAAACCACTGGTAAAAAATATATTCGAGTATATTTATGTTAATTAAGACGTTTTTATTGAGCCGCAACTTGTAGCTACTTGAATAACACCTGAGTTATTGTCTTACGTGATATCAACTGGTTAAAAAAAGCTTGTTACAGCTTTGCTAAATTCAACTTTGCTACATTTTTCCTTGAAGATTGTTTGACAATCTAGTGTACGCTATTCATCAAACGACTATTAAGCGGAAAAAGCTCCCGTGAACTAATAAAACTCGGTCTGGTACCTCCGAAAAAGTGATTGGGAGTTGAAACACTGCTTCAATATAAAAATCCTAACAAATGCTAATTAATTATATATAAAACTAAATAAATTAGATATAAAACTTGAATCATTTAACCACTCGCATCAATTGATATTAAGATCGTAGGGACGATTGGGTTCACAAGCGTTTTAGGGTACGGTAGCGTTAAACCCTTTTTTGTTCATAGATCTAGGAAAGATGAAAGTGAAAATATGCACTAAATATCCTCGCTTTACATTTGATGTTTTTTCTTTGCGAACACCCCATACAAATGAATGTGACGACAATATGAATATTCTGAGTGAATTTCTTGAAAAATTTATAGTTAACGGGGTTTACATTTTGTACCAAAATTAAACATTGCATTATTCGTATATATCACATTTTGATAAGCGCACATTTTCGAATCAAGTCGAGATTTTCCAATAATTATGTACATTTCGAGCCGGATATTATGACGTAAGAAAATGAAAACAAAAGGAACAGGCCAGCGCATCTCGAATATGCTTAGTGCTTTATGCACACGCAGAGTTTAGGATCAAGCACACAAAAGGAACCCTGCTGATAAATACCTGCTGGTAAGCAAACTCTTGGGACAATTTCCTGTCAAATTACGATAAACTTATGAAATTATTCTGTTTTTTGCGCTTGATGGTTTAACTATAAAATCATGAACGATTCTGCATTCATAATAAGTACGAAGCAGGTTTGTCGTCTGTTCTCGAAATGCTAAAAAAGACTAGGCGTATTCGAAAAATTGCGTTTTACATTTATCCCACACCTCGTTTCCTGCCCTAGTCATGTCGGATATTGTCAGCAAAGCGGGAATTTCAGCCGTTTGCCATAACAATTCCCAAGTAACCCTATGAGTTTTACAACCTCTCTTGGTCATGCCTTCAGTTTTTTGGAAAGTGCTTTTTAGCTATGACCCTGCAAATCGCGTGTTTAAGTCACAGAGACTAGTGGTTTGAATTGGTTACTGCCAATTAGTCCAGTCTTTCTCTGCACCAAATGCACTAAGCAGCGGATAGAACAGAAATAAAATAAGAGTATCATCCGAACGCGAGAGTATGTAACCATAGACCATATTCTCTTTAAACTTACTAATGGAATATGCAAGTGCCCATAGACAAATTTACCATTCGTGGAAAAAGCGAAGGTACTCATCTTCACCAGTAATTCGAAACTTCTGGCCCATTATTTGTGGACGCGCGTGTGACAAAGTTTACTAGAAACCCCTTTCCCTGAAAACTGACGGCGTAAGAAACAAAGGCTCACATTAACGTATGACGCCAGCCCAGTAGTAGAATCACTGATAAATTCAAATGCATACGTGGATCGTTTAAAATTCTATTTGGCTTTGTTTTCCTATGATTTTGTGAGAAATTTCAAATATCGTTCTTGTTGACTTGTTATTTTGAAAATCGAATTAGATATTTTCTGGAGTTTAAGCGAGTTTTAAGTTTTCGCGACAGTAAAGCTGAATTTTATTTAATTAATCGAATGTGATACCATAAGTCATACTGGTTGGTGGTCAGATTGGAAGATAACCTAATATAAGTCATAAACCGTTATTATAGTCTACTTTTAAATTCAGACATGACAAGAACCTTTTTCGACCCCAGATGACAGCTTCCTAAGCTGCACACGCCAGACTGGATGCTCCTATATACAAACTCGAGTTACATTAACATACAACAAACAACTTTTATCGGTTATTGAATAAAATAACTCACAATCATTCGGCATATTATTGCTATCAAGAATCAATATTTAGAAATTTCAAACTTTCTGATCTTATTGACTCATGAAACACCTGAGTTTGCCAACGATTCCAGCATCATATATTGAGTTATTTCTATTACACTAGGATTGTCTATCGATTAAGGCAGCCAGCAATATAAAAAAATACGACATCCAAGTCAAATATCCCAGCTAATTTATGCAACTAGGAACCATTTTCTCATCTTTTCGGAGAAGTGTAACCAGAGCCCGGAAGACAAATTATGCACAGATCATTTTTTTCATTTCAGAGATCACCAGTAAAGATTCCGCTCAGCCAGTTCGTTCCTTTTAGTACTGTGTTTTTCTTTGACATAAAAGATGTTTGCCTCAATGCACAACACAAGCTAGCATAGTATCCAACTCACACATCGGAGTTAACACAACATTTCGGCATGTACAATTCATATGCCATTTCTGGAAACAAAATGAACACATCCGGGCTCTAACTTTTCCCGTGCGCTATGCTACGATTTGTATTTTACTAAAATACACTAAGCGAGATGAGCATTGACCTCAATTATGTTCCAACCCGTAATTACAAAAAAGATGTCACATCTAACTTCTACCCACTTCTCTTGACATTCACTAACTATTAGATGTTAGCCATATGTTTATGTGATTTCAACTGGACCAAATGGGAGCAAAAACTTTAGGTAGGTCAGGACAGATCTACTAAAGAGGCAGATTACGCTTAATGACATTACTAACCAGACAAACGAATATCCGAATAAATTAATTTTCAATGGCTGGATGCACATTTTTAAGAGTACAGAAGGTACGAATAATCGAGTAGAACAACCACGTCCAAGACTTATGTAAATATTACTAAAGGATGTCCAGATATTATCTGCTTGCCTCGTTTCTTTTTGAACGCCTGTGCTTAGTTAATTCGAACAGGTATCTAAGAGGCTTCTAAAACGACTTTTCGAAAATGTCACAATTAACGATTAAATTAAGACTGATCTCCAAAAAGGATGCAAGGGTGATCTTTTAGGCGAAAGTATAAAACGGATGTTCCCATGTTTTTCCTATTCTCTATTTTTGTGTTGATGGCCCCAAAGCTTTGTTACATCTTTGTATACGCCTAATTAATACTGACTAACGTTAAGCGCTGCATTCAAGTACAGGGTCATAAAACAGCTAAGGAGCTGTAACTATAAGCAAGCGATGTGAAAATAATGGTAAATTTTTCCCGCATACCATTTAGAATTGCACCCTGTTCTTGGCGGAATATAGTCTATTTAATTAGGGGCAGTTAAACCGATATGTAATGAGGAAGCAAGTTTTCAGTAATGAATAGTGACCAGGGTGAATAACCAGGGTGTTCATTAGTACTTTCATTGTTAGATGTATTATTCGCAAATGTTAACCATGCTCTCCATGTGGTACATATAGAATAGCAAACAATAGAGAATATATTTAGCTACATACATTAAGAATTCTGCGTGTTACGTACCGAAATGTTTGCTTACTCAAATGTATATTTCTCATATCTACTTTAAATTTTAATCAGTTTGGCGTTTATTTTTGGAAGCTGCTGCTTAGATATATTAGAAACGTTTTTTTATTGAAATGAATTGCTTATTGGTTATTTTACTAAGCGGTGACAGAAACCTTCACGCATGAGGATAGATCTGTCGTGCTGTAAGCTCAACTGAATTTCCAATAATAAAACACAGAACTCCAACCAAAGACGGAGAACAACAAACGGGCAATGTTCACTACTCCTTGCTTACCATATGGGTCATTAGTGCCAACATACACGACCAATCACGACCATAGCTATTCGCACGTCGTGCGTTGCAAGGATAGTAACACGGTGGTCGAGTCCGGGAAACCTGAGAGACCTTCGGTTGTTTTCGCAAACTTTGGCGTCTCATCGATGCACGAACCGTCCTTGAGATTTCGATTACAATCTAGGGCATTAGTACGACTGTTATTTTTGTTTTCATTGTCGCTCATACCTTGTGCGTCGTGTTATCCGATTACTTCTTTGGACAACGTCCTCAGAGGTACCTGGCTGCTGGTTAATGGCGGGGTTGCCGGTTTCGCCTCTCGATAAAGGGCATCGACTTTAATACTCATTTTCCATCACGATTCGGCACACCCCGGCACCAGACCACGAGGTAGGTTTTGTTCGCTGCTGTTCTTATTGCTGAATGCGGGGTCAAGCTCAATGTGGCCATTGGCTTTGACATAACAAGCCTCAATAACGTTGACAAGACCAGCGGCGTCACTCAGAACTACATAGATATGAGTTCGGTAATGTGACTATTTGTGTTGTTATTTCATTCGGGCGGGTCGATCGTCTCAGTTGGTATGACTTCCGTTGTTTCGCCGTTGGTTGCCAAAAAAGGTTGTTCCATCCCTGTGATAAAGACCTAGAGGCCTCTGAACACCGTGAACATTTGTTTTTCGACAGTGACACCTACTACGACCCCAAAAAATTACACACAATGTTGAAACGACAATGGGTATAAAATAAACGCAGGGTCTATATAACCAAGGCCTTGCTTCTGATTTCTGACGATTTGCACCCACTATAATAATATAGCTAGCCACTCAAGAATATTGAATGATTTTTTTGCTTTAAATTACATATTACACAGCAAAATGGATAATGACGCCATATTCCAGACCGAGACTTTGTACTTATTTCGGAATTATAAAAAGGGCATGGCAGACATGTGCAAGTAAACTCGAAAAAATGTACCCGAATACTGAAGTAAAATTATATACCATAATATGCACAGCCTCGATGAAAATATTAACTTCTTATTTCCTTCATTTCCTTTCGTCTGCACCGTTTGGACCTATTTCTTCTCAAATTTATCAGAATAAAATAGTATCAAATTATTCAATTAAAAATAAGACAGGTTCTGAGTGTCTTCCTTCTAACTTTTTTAGAGAACTTTTACTTACAATTGTTCAATAATTGCTACTAATAATATGAGCAAACCACGAACAATCAGTTCCTTAAGAGAAGCGACTCCTCTTTCTGGTGCACTCGTTGCTCCAAAATTAGACCTAGAGTACCGAATTAGAAAGGTATATATATATATATATATA
>MNPL01010950.1:0-13180 GCA_002081605.1 Tropilaelaps mercedesae
GGTAGGCGTTCCCCTATCCGCCACCTGGGGACGCGCTCGGTAGGGGTCCAGTTCCCCCCCGAGATTCAACTCGGTTCTAGCAGTACTTTCAGAACCCAGCCACGCATTTGGGTAACAACGAAGACTTTTATTGTGTACATCTCTACTTGTCTTCAACCTTCGGCCAATTGAATCAGAAGCTAAATCGAAGAATCCATTTGGTTTGGTGTGTAGTTTGAATATAGGTAACCTAAAATTCTTGTTTCCCTGAATTTAATAAGAAACATTGCAATAGATTGTCAACCAATGGTCGTACCAATGTGTGCCATATACGCTTCAACAACAATTCTTAGTTGACTCTCTCATCAGACCGCAAACTTTAACCCCCCCGATGGTTCGTGCTCTTCTTCTCTTTCTTCTTGAAGCATCATACTTCTTCGTTACGCTCATTTTGGGCTGTTTTTCATCTCCTTAATCCACCTGTGCAGAACGCCAGTCGAACATTTTCTCCAATCTGACCACAAATACGAAATTTAAACAATAATTGTAAATATCCCAAGAGTTGACACAAAAAGGTACGATTACAACATCCGCACATACTGTTCTTATGCTGAACGCAGTTTACTTACAGTGATGGCTTGTTGTGTTGCACCATGGGCTGGCTATGCTGACATCGGGAATCAAAGCATGGTTGTTTCGTGATAAGGTACAGCCCTTGACAACTTCACTAAAAGTAAGCCCCGTCCCAAGGTCGTTCCTTTTAGTCCAATATATAATATTGCAGCAATTTTATATTGAATTCATTATGAAGGCAATTTTATGCGACATTATTTCACGTTCGACTACGGTCAACCTACCGAGGCATTAGTCTTCAAAGGTATAAGGGCACAAATGCAAGAAAAGCTAAAGACAGCGACAAATCAACAGGTTAAGGACCGATGCCGGCCTCTCGAAGAAGCGTTCGAGGCGACATAGTTTTATTAGCTGAACATAGAAGACTATACATTGGTGCGGTTGCTGCGTAGTTATAACAAAAAACCTTGTGAAGCATGGCGAGTCCGATCTTGCTTATAAATTTTCCCTGCAATATTAACTTTGGCTTTTTAAGAAATTCCAGGCATTGTGAAAAAACACACCTTAAAAGGGGGAGGGTTCTCAAAGGATTTCTTTATTTTATTATGTTCTGCTACCTTCAACGTATCCAGTGTACTTTTCCCTTTTGCATTATTTATGTGCATGCTGTACATCTGAGTTCAATTTTTCTTTCTGTTACCATATTTTACTAATACTAGCTAACGCAGTATTAATATAATTGTATCTCGAATTAAATTTCGCATGTTTAAAATAAAATAAATGATAATAAAATAAAGATACGATATACGTCTCAACAATCTTGCTGTGGTGCTGACGTATAAACAAATTTATTCCGAAAAACTTGACAAGCCTTTGGAGTTAACAGTGGCTAATAAACCATAGTTTTACTTGCTAAAACAGTCTCTATTTTTCAACGTGGATATTCAGCATTAAGCTAACTAACTATGTAAATTGTAAATAAAAACAATTTTGTAAAAAATAGATCAACGGATATTTTCGTAATATCCTTTGAAAATTAAGGCAGTGTTTATATTTTCTTTCCTTTTACCTTAGGTTGCCTCCGGTTGACTTCAAGCACTTCGAAGAAGGAGAAAACGAATATAAAAGTAATGTTTGGCGCGCCAACAACCGCTATGGCACAATAACTAATGGATATCGGTATTATTGACCAGTGAATAATTTTGAAAATAAACAACCAAGGCTAGTATGTTCGGACATGTGTCTATCATTTAATACACCTTTTGCAAGATATAGCAGTAAGATAAATACACCTGAACATGGCATGAAACATTTTATCAAGAAATCAGTGCTAATACAGCCAATACCCACAAGCAAATGTTCACACAAAGTCAAGTTAGCACCTTGGTGAAAATTAAAGCCAGCGCCTTCAATGACCCAGGCATTCATCAATCTAGCTTGGACATGCAATTCCAAAACCGTTACGCAAACAGAAGAGTGAAAAATAGAAAAGCACAAGGCTCTATAAAACTAAATGATATCCTTATTTCGAACTATCTTAAAAAACCCAAAGCGTTTAAAGGCTCTTTTGGTCGGTTTTCATTGCAAGCAGGTCTCCAGATAGGTCCAACCAACACCTTATAATAGAACGAATTCTCCTGTCTTTGTGCTCCTCAAGCTTCCATTGTAATGCGTATTTAAGGAAAAGATGTTAAATAATTTGTGGATAACTTTCGTTTCGTCTCGTCCTTCAGGTGTCAATAATTTATGTTTGACAAGGAAAATTTTTTGTTGACCAAATTGTGAATTTTATAGCTCCACTCAAAGTGTATAAGCTAAATAAGCACCAAATTATGGGAACGCAGTCGACGGGTACGCAGCGCATTCGTATGATCAAAAAACGAAGCAGTGTTTCAAAATCACTTATTACAAAACTATGGTTGATTTCCGCTCTATCAGATGCACTCGAAGCTGTATTGCCGAAAAACTGTGCAGCTCCTCAGAGTACCAGATTTGATTCAAAGCAGATTGTCGTGGTATAAAGCTGGTGTGTGGCAAACGGTATGATAAGTTGGATACAAAAGTGTCCAAACAATCCAATGTATATACTCTAAACGATATGACTATCCCCCCTATGGTTAATTCTGGACGGAATCTTAGAAATACAGTTGTACATCATCTTGATTTCAATTCAGGCATAAAATAACGAGTGTATCTCTTTTATCATCGGTTTCATCTTCAGACGTGTTGTTATAAAATCTACGCAATTGTATATTAATACTTCAAAAGTTTTGTCATATTAAAACGTTTATAGTACTGTAAAGTCTTGCGACATCGCATTAAAAACAGTAGAGGATATTGAGCGTGAACAGGCGTGGTTCTTCTGAGGAGTCGCGTTTTTTGTGGACTTAATAGAGTCAGCTTATTTCTTCAACCGGTACCCGAATTTCACCCCAGGTCTGACTGAAAAATGTACAAACAATTATTTTTCCCGCGAACAATAATTGCTGACCAGAACTGAGCGCCTAGATAGCTAATTTTCATAGAGGACGGGCAGCGAATTGCGAAATGTTTAATTCAAAAGAAGATGTGGTGCAGATTTTCAGCGGAATTGTAAATATCGCTGCATTATTGCCACTTTTAATCATTGTCCTCCGTTGGATTTGATAGTAAAGGTGAGCTTGTAAGAAAACGTAAACTACATGGTTACCTTATCATAAAACACGCGTTTGGTATGTACTGTAAAACATATAATAGGCTTTATTTTGAAGTTACCTCCAGTTACACATAAATGTGTCAGTCAATAGATTTCTCGCGTTCTGACGTAATCCTATAACCTATTCAGTTAAACCATATTTACGGAGGCTTCCATTAAGCTCAGAATTGTGAATGCAAATAAACACACATTTCACAGAATTCTTTATTTTTTATAAATTTTCATACTATCGTCATTTAATCGCATCGTTTCATCGAATCAATGAACTTCGGGAAAAATTTTTATTAGCATCTCGGAAAAATAGCTCAATTCGGGTGAGATCTGGTGACCGACGCGGCTATTCCACTAAACCTTGTCTACCTAAACACCTGTTAAGGCATTGGTGTTCCAGAAAGTGCTCGTGCGTACATTCTTAAATCGTTGGTAATTTGGGCTTCTGTTTTGTTTTTTGGGAGTACGATCGGGTAGAGTCTAAGGTTATAAAAAGATGTAAATTTTCGAATTTGGTTGAATTGTCTATGTTACTTTGTTGGACTTTACTTTTCGACACAGAGTTAAAAGCTCTTCGTCTAGTTTAATCCAGCAGGGATTTTGCCACGAAAAGGGATAATGACGACATAACGTGCATGAACGCTAACCTGTTTAAGTATTAACCATTCACCTTGGTGCTTAGCTGCCATTATCTCCGGTCAATGCTGGCCTCCCTTGTGCTATTATTGCGATAGCAACGTTAACACGACGCAGGTTAGGTGTACTGATGGTCGCCTGACGACTCCGTGTTGACGCTATTCCGAGGCAGAACTGGCCCTTAATATCGGAGTTATGGAGACAATAATAGTTCTTGCGATGTACTTACATCGCTACGGAGGCTTGTGGAAAAGGCACTTGAATGCAACACCAAAGCATTACATGCTTATTTACCTGCGAAATTATAATCAGCTGTTTGAGCTAACTGGTCGGTCACGTGATCCCTAACGGATATTTAACATCTACAGCCCCTTATATAAATTTTTCTGACACATTTGTGCAGATCATATACCTAATCGAGCTCAGTGGCTTGGTGCATTCGTGTGCGCCTTGCGACCGGAGGAGATACGTAGGTGCACGGGTTCGAACAAAGTAATGCAAGAAATGCTACAGTGGACGCTAAATGTTGGCTGATGGTCAGCCCTAAAAAATATAGATCAGTTATCAAGGTCGTGTATACCTCGAATTTTGTGTTCTTAGCCAAGAAGGGTGACATCAAGATGACTTGACAAGTTCGCATCTAGCACAGAAATCTGGGTAAGCAGTCGCGTCATAATGAAGTGGTACACCAAAGGTAATACTTCAGGTCTGGCGGGAAAGAAACGTAACACTAGCTCTCTTGAGTTCGAATTTAATTTCGCTAACACTCCGGTGACACCTTTTCACCAGAGGTTTTCCAGTTTGTCCAAACAGCGCCGACGCTCTTTTGCTTGGCTAGCGCTCGGTTTCTGTTGGTACCGTTATGGCGTGCCTAATAGGACACGCACAAGTAAAAGAAAATATAGGTAACTAAATGTAACGTTTAAAATGCTGGCTGTTCTGTGAATAATCAAGAAATATTTTGTTTGTTCGTAATAATGCTTTGTAGGGATAAAGACATAAAAGCAAATCCATTCAGATGTGTATAGAGACCTTCAGAGTTGACAACGTGTAATAAAGCACGACGTCGCAATCTACAATAGCATACTCCATTTGTCTAACGCTATTTTAAAAAATACGTAAGGATATCATAGCGATATCCATCGACAATTGGTTGATGCGATCCTTGTACTTTCTTGCTCTTTTTTTACACCTTAGTCGCCTGGCGCTGACAACAAGTACTTTCAAGAATAAGAAAACGAGACGTACAATGATGTGGACTCGCAAATAACAAATATCGTAGAACATTTGAACATGGTTGTAATAAGCCACTAGTTTCAACTGTAAGCAACCACAGTCATACTAGTGATACTGTGATCATTGTGCGTTTATAACGCGATGGACCGTTTACAAGATTAGCCAGCAAGGTCAATAATTCTGAACTTTATAACACAAGACACTTTACAAGAAATAGATGTGAACTAAGAGCAATGTTAAAGACAGCTCAAGGTTTTACGCACATCTCCTGAACTATTGGAGAAGTTTTCTAGGTGCGCCTGTTCTCGCCGCCAAAGCAGACCACGCGAATAGGATAATATTCTGATTCGATTTTCCAAAATGGATAACCATTTTTCCTATTGAAAGCCAGCGAGACAAAATGCTACTAATGAGAGAAGCTCGTTAATTCACATATGCTTGATACAACAGCATGATTTTTAAGATTAGCCTTTCTTAAACAGATGTGAGAGTTCATGAAATGGTCGTTGCCGTAAACACAATTTGGTGAAAATTAAATGCCTGGTCGTTGATCTAATTACTCAACGGCACTGCTGCAAGGAATATAATGAAGAAGTGACATAAGAATATATTCTTATACGTTTCAGCTTCGTACTACATAGACTTCCTGATTTTCCGTCTTACGAAGTAATGCAAAAGCTGCTACCGTAGACGTTAAATGTTGGCTGATGGTCAGCCTTAAAAAATAGACTTCCTGATTTGACCTTTTTTTACAGCTCAAACGTGCGGAACCTGCATATATTTGGGCCTTATAGGTCTTCTGGCTTCAATATCATTCAACATCATCGATGCAAGGCAATAATCATTACCGTGTTAATCTTAATGCAACTGCTAAATTCTTAATGGCTGTAATAACGCTTGGATGTTCTGCCGCTAGGGAGCGAAATACCACTGCTTCGCTTGGGAATACCACTGAAAATAATAGTTGAATAGGCTGTGGACGATAGCTAAGAAAGCTTCAAGTCAGAGGCAGTGTCGTGATTCCTGAAGACCCGTCATATAGCGACGAATTCGTGCGGCGGCGAACAATAGAACCATTCCAGACACAAATCCGAGCAAATAGTGGACAAATTGGAACAGGGGTATCAGTCCGGGTGGGCTCCAAACCCGTAAAGCAGGAATTCTGTCGCTCAATGTCATTTAACGTTCTGTCTCCGTATGAAGATCAGTCTACATAACTTTCTTTCCAAAGAGAAGCTATTGACCTATCTTTCACATGAATTCATTTGAAAGAGATTTTGGAAACAGTTTATGTTACGGAACACAAAATTCTAATTTCCGCTAAGCTGGGACGACTTCTCTAAAGCACTTTTTTTTGTATATATATATATATATATATATAGTTTTATTAAGGTTCTTGCGCACGAATCTAACAACAGGTAAGTTGGGTTATAGGTGTTGGTTACTAAGCGTATATTCGATGTTCGCGTGCTATAAGCTAAATACCCACCTGAAAGCGTCTCATTACGGGATGTGAATATTCTGGAACATATTTATTGCATCTATCATATATTCAATTCGATTCAAATTTAACTAAACTTACCTCATTCTCAGTTTAATATGATAAAAAAGAGCAATTTCTATACTCTCCTTTATTGAATTTGTGTCATTTTTTGCAAGTTAATTTTATTTAATGATTTACATGTTTTACGCAACCGAAGTACTGTGCAATAAAGGGAAAACACAGGCATTGGATTGATAGGTTCCAATTACACTAACCATTCGTTTTCAGGTATGTAGAAACACTTCATGAATAAAGATGATTAATCTTCTATGTAATAGAGCAAGTTCTGCAGGTTTGCTTTTTTGGCGGAGTTCCACACAATGCAAATACGTAGCAATAGAGAGGCACCATACGACGTGTACATTTTTTTGTAGGCAAATGACCGTGTTAAAAAACTTTCGAAGTAATAGATTATACTGTGGACTCCTTCTAACAACGCGATTTATACAACGTAAGCATACTCGGGAATTTAATACCCAGATGTTTTATATCATTAAGCCCAAGTAATTGGAACAATACTACATTATAACTTCGCGTCGAGGCTAATGATCTAAGGCAAAGAATGCATGGAGATGTTTACTATTACTACCTTTCTATTATTTGTCCTGATCGTTTGTTATTAGTTTCACCAGTTTCACGATCAACTCGACTGGACCTGCTGTGAAATACCTAGGTTGCTCAATGAAATAGTGAAATAGGGCAATTTTAGGAAAGATGCTTGAGGACACCCAGCCGTGATTTTATCCTATATAGTCTGCCATGAACAATGACATTAAAAATTTTCTCGTGATGAAATCAGAGATCCGGTCAATTAATTTGTTTTCTACTCTCCTGTACGGTCTAATAGGTAGTAACAGGTCGCGTAAGTAAATCACATGCAGACTAGTTTAATTCTGTAAAATATCGTTGAGGAAAAAGGCGGACATCAGCCGCCGAGGTCGAATAATACCCTCCTGTGAGTTGCCTTGCGGTAATAAATCTTCTCGGTTCTGTATTCTTCGTGATGCCTTTATTTGATATTGCTCAAAAACTTTACAACTCAATATTTTAAGTTGAACTGGTTTTTTGTTCGTTAAATTATTACGCGCCCCTTCCTTGAAAGCTGAGGCTATCCATAGAAGCCCGTCTATCACCGGCATCGGACCGTCGTGTTTAACCGTCAGCTGGAACGTTCAAAGATCTTTGTTGTAAGACAAGTATAAAGAAAACAGAAAAAAAAATAGACGATCTATGTTTTACACTAGTTCGTATATACAAGGTCTATTAATCGCGTTATAAATGCTTATTTTACACGAAATTTTTACAGAAGACCCTTTGCGTTCAGCGCTGAAAGAATAGTGATTTAAAGCTTTTCACATCCAATTCTCTTTGCTGCAAGTCTAGTTAATGCCCTCCTTCGTGCAAAGGAGTAGTTTTTTGGCCCAGACGTAAATCTCGCTCCGAGCTAAGTGAACTCGATGAGCGTAAATGCCCTCAAATGTGAGATGACTTTTTACGTACGCAAAAATATTCATTAATAAGTTGTAGCTGAACGGGACGTTTGATTCAATTGTTATTTAATGTACATGCGCTGAATTTAAAAGGTCACTAAAATGCAGGTGCAGTATGTAAGCTGCTATATTCTGAAACGCTTTATTGTTAACAAGGGCGAAAAAAATTGATTAGATAACAACACCTTAAATCTCCTATTGCAATTATTTTATTTTCGCTGGTTCATTTTTCGAAACGGCTTGCAGTTGCTTTTCTATAGGATACCGTGTAGTCTATAGTTGCAAAACCAGACTAATCTTCTGTTTCAGGAAATAGATGCTCTTCAGTTCTTGGCTGTCATATTATCTATCATTGATTAATTGGGTATAATTTTTCTAGGTTATTTTGCGCTTCGTTAGTTGGAAAGAACAGGCTGAAACCTAATTTTAAGCTTCCTTATAGCTGTAACTTGTCCACAAATTTTTCGAATATTCACACACCGTGTTTTACTGACCCAGGCGACAAATGGCTCTCGAAATTATTGATGACCGATGAGATTGAACGTTTTTTCTATGATCCATTTGCCTTTTACTATCTTTTAGGGTTTGTTCGTTATTAATAACCTCAAGTTTTGCGTAGTTGCAATGCATAACCTGACATCTTCCAAGGCAACGTGACTACACGTAAACACTCCGAGAATAACTTTTCATCGTCATCTAGTAATGACTAAACAGCGTTTTTGTGGTCGAAATCTGTTTTTCAGCTACCTCAGACTTCTTTGAGCCTACCCAGAATCACATACATAGTTAAATTCGTTTTGCCGATGAACCTGTCAGTAAGCAAGCGAGCTCCTGCAACAAATATTTCTGATGTATTATTAATTTGCAATCAAAATTAGCGAAAAATTCGGGAAGGAAAAATTAGTATAGAGGACAAGCATCACTTTTCGTTCCTATGGTACAACTCGCGGTTCGTGGTCGTGCAGGTGTGCATTACGTGTACATTGCTTTACACAAAGACCGAGACTTCGGCCAACACTGCGAGGCCTCCTTAGCTGTTGGAATGGCCTAAGAGGCAACTGCTGATTCTAAGCAGTTTTCTCTGCGTGGGTTGTCGAAGAGAAGCTTTACCGCTAGAGAAAGACATGTTTTGTTCGGCGGGTTTTGTGGACAGACCAGGCTGCATATGTGTGTGCGCAAAACAGATAGAAACAGTTCCCTGTTTCACGAGAAGAAATCGAGAGAAGAACGAGCTTTGGAAGGCGCAATAAGATGGCACGCCATCCGCGTAAGATCAATGGCGCTGAAATACCGAAATTATATTAGGAATTTCATGTGTAAAGGTAGTGTAACATTTTATAAACAACGTTCTTCTCTCAGTCATATCTAGATGTGCATTACGGTGATGATGCTGTAACGAATGAAACGCTAATACTTGTTTATCATGTGAAATATTGATACGATCGATTTAGCTTTGAAATAATGACGCCAAAATTGTAATCGTGGAGAGTACGGTCCGCATGTAGATAATTGATTAGCCATATTTTGCACAAATTTTGGCATAAAAGAGAGCGTAGTACATTTCTGATAGCTTTTCCGTGTGTTGAAATACGGAGATTTCAACTTTGATTTTTCTATGGAACAGAAATCTAGAACCTAGCCATTAAATCGGCCTCGTCATTTTAAAAATATTCTAATGCTTTTTTGAAAAACGTGGTGATTTTCGTATTTCTTTATATCATTTTATCTCAAAATTGCGGCCGCACACTTTGTGCTTCAGGCGTCTTTTGTGACGATCAGGTGACAAATTGCCTGATCTTTATCGATTTCGGCGGCGCATCTAACGGTGGTTTGTCAGGTCTATCACTTGGTTAAAAATCTTAGAACTAAATTTAATTTTATTTTTCCTCTTTCTTTTTCTTCTTCTCTAATTTTATTTTCTCTTTTTCAATTTTTGTTATAAGCGGGGGCCGGAAATTTCACTTGTTCGATAAAGTTCACATTAAGCCAAACATTTTGTAAATTTTTAGATTCAAATTTAATTAACTTTAATTAACTGGATGTGTGTACGGTATGGAGGGCCTTAAGGCATCAAGATCCTCCATACATTGTTCTAAACTAACTATTTATATTTCGGCTGCCGTTTGAGACGTCTCCATGCAACTAACTTTTAGAATTCACTATCTGCTTAGTTAGTTTATGAAAGACGAACTGTGATGCCACCTTCACTATAATTCATTTTTGTTTCGATCAAACAACACACTTTAGATATGTTAACAAAAAAGCCTAGTAGTTTATAAGTAAAAAACAGAATGGTTAGCCTTAGTTGTCTATTTGGATCATCTAGTCGTGTAAATTATAAACAAACGAATCGTTTAAAACCCAACAGTACTAGTGATATTATCGAAATGAGCGTTTTTCTCGAATCTATAGCTGTTCCTGTATCGCCGTGGTGTTACGATAATGAAATATTAATATCAATTAATAAACTTGTTGTTGTATTCTCGCGAAAAAGTGTCCTTGCAAATTAAAATTAACTAGTTTCGGACAGATGGAATTTCATATCATGGCATACAAGAGCCTATTCATACCTAAAAGCGTATACTGCATGGAAACTTGCTGACTATGTCTAAAAAATACTGTAATAATTTAGGTAATTTTAAAATAAATTCAGAATAAGTTCAAAAGGCTATACGTGAACATCATTAAACTGATGGTATTAAGATGTTTTGAAATCTAGAGAAGTTGGATTGGGTTATAAAGATCCAAACCGCGAATTTCTGTAGTTACAGAACCACTAGTGACATTGAAATCGCTTGCACAAGGTAAAAGAGCAATATGTTTATTTAGAGAATACCGCGTGTCCTCCCACGAACTATAAAAACCCGGTCTTTCTTAACAATAGATAAAGGAGTATTTAAATTGTATTGACTTTGTTAGTTTGTCGCAAACTTATTTTCGTTTGCTTTAAACACAATACAAAAACCTTATAATGATCCCCGAAGCACTGGTTCATATATCTTGTTACACTTAAATTAGTCTATTTAGTTATCTTCCGCGTATATCCTTTTGCAGGTTTGGCTTATGGAACGCAAAGATTTTAAGCGACCCTTGGCCGTTTCACCCGGTTGATATCCCGGTTATTTCCAGTGGTTGCAGCTTAAACTCGATTCGGGGAGTGTGGTCGTTTTTGTCCAGCTAGCTTGGACCGCTACCTTGGTCTGTTGTTTCTCGTAGCTTGGCCCATTTGCCCGAACCGTGTAGTGACCAAGAAGAACAATTCGTCGAAACTTTCTGGATTTTATCGAGGTTGATACCGTGTTTTGCATACCGAGACCCCGTCGTCGCTAATGTTGAATATTGCAATCTGTATTTTTATTTTTTTTAAGGCTGACCATCACCAATATTTAACGTCCACGGTAGCAGTTTTTGCATTATTTCGTAAGACGGACCCCATATAAATGTAAATGTGCACCGTCGGAGGGATCGAACCCGTGCTCCTCCAGCCGCAAGGCGCATGCGAATGCACCAAGCCACCGAGCTCGACTGAATACTGCAATCCGGGCTCCGGAAATCGGTTGGTTGTTTTGACTATCAACAACGAATTGTTTGATATCTCTATAAGTCCTACACAGGAATTTATACAGGACAGCTGAATGCACTCTTATTGCCGTTGGGCATTTCTCGCACTCAAGTTTGAGTGCGATTTCTAAATTATTTAACGAGAGATAATTATTGTCTTGCATTTTTGCCGCGATCGCCTACAACGATGCACCATCTAGGATGCCTTTGGTAATCTGGAATCCGCCACTAAAACAACATGATCTCGCGAGATGCATGTCAGGTTGATTATGAGCGTAAATTCGAGCCAGATATTCAAATACGTCGTTGTCAGGTGATGTTGTATACTATCTAAATTTTTGTCAATAGCATCGTTTAAAGGCTAGTTGACTACCAGAGCTGCTCCGTAAACATTAACTGGGAGTACAAAAGGTTTTAAGGTGACCCATCCCATGAGCGCGCTTGCCCTAGGTTAGATGGCATTATCAAAATTTCCATTGAAGTGATGATGAGTCTTGGTTTCTGACTGTCCAAATTTAATTATACTTCAAATTTAGATTCGAGAAATCTCGGTTGAAATTAATGTCGTTGTCATTTTTACGGCCAGTAAGCCGGTTGCCTTTATAACGAAGCAACTGTAGGAAGGAAAAGGCCAAGCGGACTGCGGCTGTGTCTACATCAATGGGTTCAATATTGTGTGGAGCCATTGTGTGTGCGACATTGCGTGGAACCCTAATTTCGGTGGTTGAGCAGTTACAGAGACGCTTGCTCACCATGCATTTAACTTTCTAGCAGAACAAGCACCATCCCACTGCTGTAAGATGAGCATCACGGTACTTCGTAAAAAAGTAGTATCAGTGTACTAAGGCAGTGTATGCGACTAAGGACGAACGAAGAGAAGGCCCTTTTTGGTCTTTCCAGGTATTATCATTGGAGGTCAGGTTTGCTGACGGTCGGCGGTTTGGAGAAGGGGACTCATGAAATGCCAGGAGAAGGCACTAGTCTGGCTCTTCTAAGGTCACTTTGTCAAACTTTCAACCGCACATACATTTTTGCCAAAGAGACGGGCGTGAGGGATATGTGACAGGGACATCATTTGAAACATCATGTGGTCCCCGACACTCTGTACCGAGACGTTGGCGGTCGCAATACCGTTTAGTGATATCATTGCGTCGGAGACAAAAGGCCAATCGCAGGAAAGCAGCATATATCACCAGAAAGACAAATGGACAAGGCGCTTTTTGGACCTAGATTCGGAGACGCAAAGTGTAATATCATATACTCCATTCAGTTGTACGCCCGTTGTTCAATGGGCAATAGTAGCACGCCAAATTGTTTGCGGCGTTAGAGACACGTACGTGTCCATATTGTGTGGTGCATGCTTTGTACAAGCTAGACTTATGGTCTAGAACGAGTTATTTCCACATACCTGCATTGGATTTTATACATATATATATATATATATATATATATATATATATATATGCATTTTCCCTG
>MNPL01010951.1:0-14913 GCA_002081605.1 Tropilaelaps mercedesae
ATATATATATATATATATATATATATATATATAAATGTCTTGTTTGTCAGCTAAAGCTCGACACATGTTGGCTTGGTGAAAATAAAGCGCTGTCAAAGCGCCGTATTGGGATGCACTCCCAGCCGGCCCAGGGTAGACAGACTAAGACGGACCTCACATATTTACATTTATATGGGGTGGTCCGTCTTACGAAGTAATTGCAAAAACTGCTACCGTGGACGTTAAATGTTGGCTGATGGTCAGCTTTAAAAAAAAGAGACTATGACTACGTTTTTGAATTGTCATGCACACGTAAAGATATCTAAAAGATAACTAAAATATCGGCATACAATGTTTTCAAACACCTGTGCAAACCCGCTCGAAACTTGGGAACGTTGCTTATTGCAAATCAGACTGGGCTTTGTTTATTAGAATGTACTTGGTATTTTCTTGCAAATGAATTTTATTAGCTATTGTCTCAGTGGCATGGACACAGATACACGGACTATTTTACTGACATTGAGTTTATATCCCACACAAGTATGCATGCAATGTTTACATGTTCGACAAGTTTGTATTGAAAGCTTTCGTGTGCGTATCGTCGGTTACACAACATTCAAGCGACATGCGTGGACCATTTGACGTCTCATTTGTCCGTACGCAACGTCCTTCTGAGACGCTGCAGCTCGTCCGGATTGCCCCGAATATCGCCTTACCAATCATTGTCGGTAAACTGGTCAGGTTTCGTTTCGGCCATCGCTCTCAATTATGTCCTCGTTGTCGAGACGAGTACGCCTTGCATTGACACACAAGCCCGCCATGCATTGCCATCCGACATTGTTCCCATCGATTTCGTAACTTCTGCGCAACCGCTCAACGCCCGACTCGTTCAAGATGTGTCATCTCCGGCAAAGTGCCCTGCAGTACCCGACTCGACCAACAGGTTCGGAGACGATTTCAAATAAAGACGAACGAGAAGAAGCTCACGCTTTGCCAGGGCGGCGGCATCCGCTAGTGCAGTCACCATCTACGAAAGCCCCCATCTGGCGTTGACAGGCGAAACTGCTCTGAGATTTGGCAAGAGATCCGCTGCGTCTGGCAAACGCACCGTTGTTCCTACACCCCCGATTTGTCCCCCACCTGAGCTCCGTCCCCGATGGCCTGTTCCATTCACAAGGGAGAAATTCCTGAACAAGTGTCCTATTCACGCCGAACTGGTTCCGACACCGGCAAGATCACCGCCCGACCGGGATACCCCGGAGGCGCGGCCAGGCCGAACTCAAGGCCCAAGTTACCTGGGCGTCTGCGTGCGCTTTATCTAACTCGAACGCCAACTCACAGCTGAGCAGTCGTAATGTCGTGTTTGAGGCTGACGAATGCGGGGCCGTGCAACGCACGGAGGCTGATATTCAATTACATTGCTCGTGCATGCCGCTCGGCTTTTCCGAACGGCCCCCCGCTCAAGGCAAACAGAATAGATCCGGCCGGCCGGCCGAACCGGAGCCTGCAGAAGTTCGAGAAAGGCAGGCCGAACCATGTTTCAACTCGTTGTGTACAGATATGTAACAGCAACTTATGCAATTGCTGCTCAGACTATCAAGATGTCTCCGCTTTTCTCGGCGTTCATTATGATCACACGGGGGATGTAGCAGAACGACGTCTTGGAATTTGCATGAACAGCTTCGTACGCATGACGCGTGTATGAATTATAAGTGTATTACATCACACACACACACACACACACACACTTTTGACGGTTAATGTTTGCTGTAGCAGCAGCTACCTCTATCTGCATTAATCATTTGCATTCTAAGGCGAGAGATAATTACTCAGCGAATAGAAAACGGCTATAGTGATCGTCCTTGAATGAACCGAGTCATACCGAGCGCTAATTACGAGATCTCATCAGACGAACTTCCGTACGAGTGCACAGTCCTTCGACAATTCAATGTCTTGTAGATGTTTCAAGTTATCTCGCTTTTTCTTTGCGCCGTAACGACTCCAACTATGGCTCCATTAGCTAACACGAAAGTTCGTTCGATCAAACACTTCTCCGTGTCCCGGAACGAGTTTTGCAAATTTTCCTGTGACACACCTACCTGTAGGCGAATCGTCGTTGCTCTCCGACGTATCGAACGTCGCTGTCGTTTAAGATATTTCGCAAGCACACCATTGTTTACACTGAAAAAAAAACCTAGACATTTTGACAGCTGTGCCTATGGAAGCGTCTACGGTGGCCTTACCTGTCGCATATTCATTTTACGTTCAACTCGTCTCGTTGCTGCTGGTGCGTCGTCAAACATTCGCCACTCAGCATTTGTATACTCACAAATCATCGTCACCGCGGCCACACTTGCGCAAAGCACCGACTAAACAGGGTGTTCAGTTCATCAGGCGCAATTGCCAACTGTTACGCAGGCAGGCCTATGGATGCAGTTTGTATTCGAACGAGGGCCTGTGTAGATCTCTCTGGGTCGAACCGAGACTAGCGTTTCGTTGCAGCTGCCCGACGTGACCGTCCAGTTCGCTTTGCGATAAACGCAGACTTTGGTTGGCGTCATTTTCTGGGGCAATGTTTTTTTTTTTTGTTTTTGGACACCCCCGATGCCGGTGTCGGCTACCCCCATCACGCATTTTGTCGGTCACGCTTGAGTTCATTCGCTCGCCGAAATAAAGAAAAAGTAATAAGCGGTCGGCGCATGCCACAGCCTCGCAGAGGGACCGGTTTTCTTCTCGCTTTTCCATGGAGAAAATAACAATTTTAAAGCAGCCATATGTCGGTATGGGTTTCTGTCGATCAGAAAGATTCCTCTGCAGACAGAGGAAGATGGTGATCAGTAAAAAATTATTGTCATACTCTTATATGCCATAGGTATGACGGAAACGAATGAAACAATGACACTATTACCTAACGAGCGGGAATATTTTCTCAATTATTCCCATTCGAGTGTTAGCGATCGTTTTTGATGGTCAGTTACCATTCTATTTGTTTTACGGCTGACCATCAGCCAACATTTAACGTCCGCGGTAGCGCTTTTTTGCGTTACTTCGTAAGACGGACCCCACATGTGCACCGGCGGGGATCGAACCCGTCCAATTACGGGTCTCATCCGATCGCAAGACGCACACGAATGCACGTCAAGCCACCGAACTCGACGGTCAGTTAGCATCTGCGTGCTTCACCGAGTGACAGTCTAGACGGCACTTCAGCAACGAAGTGCATTTGCCATCTGCGTCTATCTGTCACCGACACAAAATTGCCGTCGTCATTTAGTTTATATTCAGCCGGTTCAAGCAGCGTTGTCATCTCGAGCTGCTGGATCCAATCAGGACATCCGAAAGTAGAACGGCTTTTTGCTAAAGTGATTTCTTCTCTCTCGTGTGATCGACTATTGAAAGCGAAGAAACGTTCTCTGCATTCAGATACGTCGCATGATTATTCCGACTATGAGAGCATAAACGTATGCACTCTGGAAACGCGTGAATATGAAAGTGTAACGGAGAATTTCAGACCAGATCCTAAGTGGTCTGCAAACACTCAAGTGATGTGTCGTCACATGACCAGTTCTAGGACTAAGTGGCCATCTTTGCTTATCTGAGGTTGCGAAGTCTGGCCATGACACCGAGCGAAGCGATCGCATTGACCGCTTTTGGCGGCTCGGCTCTATTTCTTGTGCTTTCAGCTCTACTCTGAAGTACGCAATGTTCCCCAAGGACCTCCAGCGCTTGCCGTCGTAGGCGGCAACGTTTTCGGCATTCAGCGATGGCTACGGCTGTTCTAGCAAATGGGTCACGCACTTCGGACTAGCAGCCTACGGGGACCCTTGCACAATATGGTCCGCTCGATTCCCGCTTGTCATCGTTAGCGATCACGGAAGGCAACTTTCGGAAGTCCTCTCACTGGCCGTCAAGCGAAGTCGCTTCCCAGGCCGCTCGGCATAGGGACATTGCAAAACGCGGAAATGAAGACATCGTCGTCGGACGAGAACGAAACACTCGCCGAAAGGTACGAAAGGACGCGGCTGACAGAGGCGACGTGCCCAGCTGCTCGCCCGGGGTTAGGGCATATAGGTCGCCCTACATCAACTCGTTGGTATAAACATGTTCGTAAGAGGCAAACACGCTAAATAGTCGATTGATATTCATTTATTCATGCATAGATAGGGGCTCATCAACTACGAGGCCAAACGGTTCGCCAAATAAATCGTCTGCCAATGCTGTGAACGTGAGCGGAGGCGTTTTGCGAACGAAAACGAGACAACGTCGGCTTCATTTTGTGATTACGATCTGAGGGAGACGGGGGTACGTATCTTTGTTAAGCCATAACTCAACGGGGGTTATTTAATGTTCGCACAGGTTGGCCATTTAGTTAGCTGCTAGAATACCGTGAGCAAAAATCGCTTGACAGTCGCGTCGTCGAGGTGTTCGACGACGACGACGACCCCCCGTGCCGCAGCCGGAACGGCGGCCGTCGACATGGATGAGGCCATATCGGAGTCAGTGCATAATATCACTGAATGAGCGTGTTCGGCTAAAAATATGACAACGGCAGTGAAGATTTGAAGACGAAGGGTCAACGTTGAAATGAAGTAGCGTGTGGTGATTTATAAACTCAAACGTAGAATGGGATGTGTCGTCGTCGCAGCGCGCCAGAAAGGAGCTCATCCGCTACTACTGTCGAACAGGATAACAGCGAGACGGTCTCTACTCGGAAGTTATTTGTGGAAGACCATATATATATATATGTATACATGTACACACACATATATATGTTCTTTGTTAATAATAGGCTCTAATATTCGTACATCGCTTGCCGACAGATGCAACGCTCTCAAGGGAGACGCTGTAACGAAGGCACCATTCATAGAACTGTATTGTAAAATACTGGCCGACATTGACATAGAATCACGTATGCGTCGTGTCTGCCATCTGCTGCATATTTGTGAGTTTTATTAAAACTTTTTTCAAGTTACTACTGCCAGATCTCCTGTCTGCATGGAAAGTCGTTCCTCGTGCGGCCGAACTCTTTGACGAATTTATCTCTCTCGAGACGCGTCTCCAGCGACAAGCGAGAGCAACCTTGAACCTCGAGGGTCAGGTAGGTACCTCCGTGCAGACATAAATATGCATATGTCTTCATTTTTATGCCTGTGAACCCCCTAAGTGTAGTTGTGAATAACATGACGATAACATGGTTAAAGCATCGCGCAGTTCGTCGGTGTTGTTGCCGCTTTGCTGCTCGAACATGGCGTGCGTCGCTGCTTCGTCATGTGGTTCAGTAGTGTCACACACACACACACCTTCGTCGAAGGTCGATTTCGACCGAATGGGTATCTCGACAAACTTCCTGTAGCGCTACCCTGTTGTGTCCTGGCTACGAGCGTCCCCGAAGGAAGGCTCCGACGGAGAAAACGACTTTGTCCTGTTCTACCGGCGCGCTATGGCGATTCAATGGTTATCTTCTAGACGCGCTACCAGATCGGGGTCAGACAGGACTCCGAGGAGAAAAGCCGAATACGATGACGAAACACTTTTACCCCCAAGACCCTGCCGACTACCTACCCCCTTCTTCCCTCACGTCTACCTCGGTCATTCGCCGCCATCTTTTGTACCCGATGCAGGAGCGCCTACTTCTCTCGGAGCTCGTCCCGTTCGTCCACGTTCTCGCAACTACCAAAAGAGGGACACAGCTACAGAGGGAGAGACATGTACCGCAACAGAGAGAGGACCGATGATGAGCGCGGTGGTTTTTGCAATAAGCGGATTAACTGCTTCGGTTGAGGGTTACCTCACGTCACTGCCGTCTACTGTCGCCGCTATGTCGTTACTGCTTTAGTTGTGCTTGCTCCTCAGTGGCCTCTGCGCTGTGCGAGTGCCGTTGCTGTTACAACACCGACACGGCGCTCGGTGCCTTGGCTACTGGAGCTGGTACTGGTGCCGTTACCCTTCGTGCCGCCCATTGGTACCACGAACTCTGTGGGTTCTCTCTATCTTTCATCATCATCATCATCATCTCTCCGTTTTGCTCTTGGGGTTACTTTATCTCAATGTCATTCTCAAACTCCGTTGCAAACCTTCCTCATCTATGACCTTCGTGCCGGCTACGTATTTCCTGCCTCGGTTCTTGGGGAAATTCGACCGGAGCACGCGGGACAGGCCGGCCAACGTTTTTCGTCGCAGGACACCTTCCATGTCCCCGTCTTAACGTCACAACATGAGATTAAATGTCCACCTCTGGCCCCCTCGGCCATGGCCGGATCCTCTGGCGTCCGCACGGTCGCCATGGCCTGCGGCCCCCTCGGAATGTAGCCACCCGGAACGTGATCACCAAAATGATTAACATCACGCCAGTGTTCCACATCACAGTTGAACGCACTAATCGTCATTACGATGATGGATATCGTCATCGTTATCGTGACGATGAAGTCACATCTGTTGTGTCGCGCATGTGAGACTGCGCAACCAACGAATGACGCGGTCGCGCCGATGCACACGTATTCGGTTCATGGAGGCGGTCTTCAGAACGAACCTCGAAGGCGTTTTGGGCGATGAAGACTCGCCAAAGTTCGTTCGTTCGTTCGTTCGTCCTGCTGGGCCGAACTCCCTTTGAAATCGAAGCGGAGTCATGCACGTCCTGCAAGAGGCACGCGGCCAGGTGTCGGGTGCTTCAGAGGGACATAACGGCTGTCAATAAAGTGAGAGACAGAACAAAGGAAACATTCTCCAACATGACAGTTAGGCTAGTACATTTTTTTTTTGCCAATTGAACAATTATCTTGAAATGTTTGCTCTGCTTACGTTATCCTAATGCACTTTGAAGGGAAGGCAATGATTTTAAAACACCCGGTGCTAGTTCCATAGCTAATTCCGCGGAAAATGCTAAATTCACCTGACTGATAGTTCCTTGCGTGAATTTACATTCACCTATGTTGTAGAGAAACGCGTCGCGATCACAGGACTACGAGGATGAGGTCATAAAACATTTTGTTCAAAAGATGTGCTTCTTGGAAAAGACGGTGTTCGAGCGCTCCGACGTGGGCGAAGGAGGGAGACGGAAATTACGTCCCCCTTGGGCTGCGCAGTTTGAAGTCAGCTCGCTATTCGAAGCCACTTTAGCTTTTGCAAATTTGTTGAGCGAATCGAAAGTTAGGGCATTTTGAAGTAAAAAAAAATAGAGTTGTTCGCCCACGCAGGGGTGCTCGAACGTAATATCCTCCAAGACGTATATCTTTCGTACAAAATGTTTTTTAAACTCGTTCTGCTGGCAGAATAATTGTGAGTCTTTATATATATATATACATATATACACACACACACACACACACACACACACACACGGAGTGCAGGATGGTTCTGAATGAATTTGCACCCCCTGCTGCTTAGACAAGTGGACGCTCACGCCAGACGAAAACAATCGGCGAATGTGAATTGGCTCAAATTATGCAAGCGCAGCCGAGCCCAAACAAACCGAAACAGTGTGCGCAAAACTATTAGAAGAGACATTGCGCCTAGAGATGACTCGAAAATGACAAAGGCTTCTCCTCGGCCGATTATGAGCTTATCTATGTCTTCCAAGCTGACCAAACAGTCAACTTTTAACGTGCACGGTGGCGTTTTTTCTATGACCCTGTAGGAGGAATTATTCCATAAAGGTGGAAATATCCCACCACGGCCGGGAATCGCGGGGATCCACCCGCGCACCTACGCGCCGCGCTTCCTCTTGTCGTTGGGCGCACGTGCAAGCCGCTTACCTAGCTAGACCCGATTGTGAGGCTGGGGCGTATTTGCCCCCAAAGAAAAGAGCAACAACAAGTGAACCCGCTCGCTGCATCTATTGTGTATACTCGCGCAAATAATTTTCTCGAAATTCTAGAAACGAGAAGGTAAACGAGTTGGAACCGTCCGCTTGTTAAACACTGGGGCAAACCTATCCAAGAGCGTCACGATATCATCGGCGTATCGATCGGCCATCGTGCAACGAACCGATTCGTCGACAGATCAGACATTTCACCGACGCCATCACCGTGGCCGGACTCGAAGCAGAGGCTGCATCGACATCTCCTCATCACCGAGGGCGACATCACATCTCACCTCAGATGATCGTCCACGGCGCCTCCGGGACGACGACACCGACTAAATCGCTCACGTTCAAATCGATCCTCGTGTTTCGCGACAGTAACGCAAGCGGCGTTTCTATCGCTCAGTTCAGCTCTGAGTTGCACGGAATTACTCAGGAGCCTCGCGCTGAAATGTCTTCTGGGGCATTTTCTTCGAGTTCCTGTCGAATACATAGACCGGTACTGGCTGATCAGGCGCTGGTCTTCACTTGCCTTCTTCACTTGTATATAGACTAATGGCGACTGGCAAAGTGAATGTCGGATAGGCACGAAATGCGCATCCGACGTATATTTGTCGGGATAGGTGAAGATCTGTGGGCCATACACGTCAGAGACGAGTGGCCAATTCAGAGGAACTGTTTGGTCACAATCAGCTTCAACGTACACACGTGGAACACTTCAAAACACTTTATTATATCTTGCCTTGAACGATGTTTTCTACAATTATTTGTCAGGTACTACAGCGGTGTCGTGGGGCAATCGACATTGGCAACGGAAAACCGTCGACAGAAGACCGCCTGAGGTGAGTCTTCGAAAACGCGCCGGTAGGTTCTTCGTATTCGATCGGCATTGCCCTTCTCGTTGCCCCATCGAACCAGCATCTGCACTCCAGCACGTGCCGAAGGGCGTGCGCTGCTGTGCTTTTCAATTTGCACGGCGTCAACCGGGTCCCTGGGAACCCCACGAGGAATTCCGACCTCAGCGATCCCTCGAAGAAGGCGGCGAACTACGGCGAGATTTGCTAAAAAAAAAAAACTGGGCGCGGCCGCTAGGGCCTCTCTATCGGCGACAAAATGGCGTTAACTGTCGTCATCTTGATCAGGTTTCGTTAAGGGCGCCGAATTTCGCGGTGACGCCGGCGTGATCGGGGGGGTGGTGGTCGACCGACCTTGCACGCCTCTAATATCGCTGCTCAGTTGCAAAGTTACTAATCAGAAATATGTCCTGGTAACGAAAAATATTTAGCTAGAAGCGTTGAAAAATCTATCACTATCATAGAGTTTTCCGATGACAGCGCCGAAAACCTCAAACCCAAAGCAGGAGGAGAACGGCGCTTCCTCGTGAAAACTGAGCGCGAATAAAATCCTCTGTGAAGTGTATCGACGCGTGTTTCCTTTTGCGAGCGTGTCGCCCCTAACAAGTGAACCAACAAGGTCCGGAAAAAATTAGGAAGTGAGGAGGAAGTGAGTCAGGTATGCGAGCAGCGTGGTCGTCATACGTGATCAAGAGTGAAGTCAGTGCACGCTCCGAAATGAAGTCGAAGATAAATGGAAATTTAGATAGAGAAAAAAAAAAACTTCAATCAACACGAGAAACTTTCCATCTGCACTTTGAGCCGGGTGGTGGTGGTGGTGGTGGTGAAATTGACATCTGCCGGTGAGTCGATGGACTCGATTCCAGGACGTTCGTTGGCCGGCGTCATTTGGAAGGTCGGTTGCGCGTTTATGAGAAGCCGAGGCGTTTTTGAAAAAACAACAACATTTATGGACGCAATACGTTCATTTGTACGTTCCATTAGTTGAGCCTGAGAAAAAGTACGAAATGGGAAAGTGTTTTGTTTTTTTTCTAGTTAACAACTAGAACCGTCGGAGAAGCCGTCCAACCGTAACGCTGTTTGTTCCCTGGAAAATCGCAATTCGATTGCTATCCGGCTCGAACTTCTCATTGAAGCCTTTTTTTTCTAAATGGCCCGCAAAAATCAACACGAACTCGCCTGTTCGGTCTACAACGGAAGGAGCCACCCTTTCAAATGGTTGATTCAAATACGATTCACCAATTACTGGCTACATATCGATTTATTAGTTTCGGTCACGTAAAACGAAATTATTCATCGTTAGCACGGCCAAACGCCGACCTTCGGCCATGTCTGTTCGGTCTACATGAGCAGAACATGCGAACGAAATGGCCGAAGTGATGCTCAACAATCGGCGTAAATCGACTGAGGGAGTTTGCGCAAGGGCAACTAAAGACGAGTTTTCCTGCACTTTATTTTTATCTCGGAGAACGGTCGTATAGTCGTCTTTTGTCGCCGTATTGTAGAGCTGAAGCCGGGACAAGTCGAGCAATCGACATAAAAGCAATTTCTCAAACGTCGACAATTGTCCAATCGCTAGAGGCGGTAAAAAAAAAAAAAGTGGTGAACATTCTTCTACTTTGGGCAAACGCTGGGCGAATGCCGAGAGATGGAGAGACGAGAGAGATGGGGAGATCATCGAATGCAATCACCTTTTCCCGAATTTAATTTAGCTTTGGTGCGCGTTTACAACACACGCCCCCTATCGAGACAACCTCTCAACAACTCTGCGGTTTAGCCTAGACGAGATCTGTCGGCCCTGCTGCTCCTCCCGCGAAGGCCTGCAGGGGGGCCTTGGGGGAGTGTGGAGGGCCATTGTACGTTGATGGTGCGTTCTGTCGAATATGCTTATATCGGCCTATCTAACCTTTGAAAAAAGCTATGTTTCGCTCGTCGTGCATAACCCGCCAATGGTCGTTCTATGTTGCCGGTGACGCACCGAAACCGATCAAAATCCGATTCATGGTACGACGAGAATTGCATAGCCAGCCCCATTCGTCTGTCAGAGCGAATCAGGCGTCTCGACATGTAGGCATTTTTTTTTTTTCTGCATGCCGATAGCCCATCTCTGAGACTGTTTCGTCGTTTCGGCCCACACGCGACTGTGCCTGAGCGTCTAGGCAGGTGAACTTGTTCCTAAAACTGTGCCAAATACCTATTAGAGGTAGAGGAAGTGATGACTTGGTGCACTTCAGCTGGGAAGAAGAAGAAGAAGAACGGAACGCCGGGAGAGGAGCGTTATCCAACGTGCCACATTGAGCCCCACGAGGAGTTGTGCTTCCTCAGAAGCTTCGTGCTTTTGAACTGCGTTTGTGCCAAATACAAACTTCGTGCTCGTCAACATCTGTGTCCAACTCCGCCGTCGGGTCGCCGAGCAGGGCGCGCGCGCCCGTGTGTGTGTGTGTCTAATTTCGCAAAAAATATCCACGCTTAATTTACCTTCCTCTATGTGTGTGTGTGTGTGTCAACAAACAACCGCCCGCGTACATCAAAACTAACTAAATCCAAAGCACATACGCCGTTAGCTATTTACAATCTATCATGTTCGCCATGTGCAACAAGGAGATATCGGCCAGTGTGATTCGGCCAAGCCTCTTTGCGAGCCTCTTAGACCGAACCGAGCTAATGTGTTATAGCGCTGTATAATGGCGCTTGCTAGAGAATAAGCGAGACTCGATAAGTACAGAGCAGTTTCTGAGCATTGCTTGCCTCGTGATGGACCGGTGGTTAGTAGCGCCAGCGTCGCCGCTTGCTTCCTTCCTTATACATTGAGCATACGGACGTCGACGATGAGAAGCGGCAGGTGGTGCGGACACGGCAGCTGAGAAGACGTGAAGATGTATGATGAGCAGCAGGGGCCGCCTCCAGGCCCGGAGGGGCATTACGCCCCCGCTTCTCTGCCTCGCCTCCTGCCGGCGCGCGCCTTCCGGACGCTCGGCTACTCTTGTTAACTGGTGCAAGGAGGGACGAAGGATGGATGTTGAAGGCTGGCCAGTCGGACAACGAGAAACGGGGACACGGACAGTGGCTACGATGTGAAGCTTCTTCTGAGGGGGTGTCTGTGCGAACGTGCCAAGACGTGGCTGGCGTGGGTCCGACGAAAGCTGCTACTGCCGGCTACTACATAACGAATATAAGCGACACAGTCCTTTATTCGACTCTCAATATCTACGATAGGTCGTATAACGGGGTGGAGTCCGACGCGTCGGCTGTATAGTCGGAGCCGCACATGGACATGGCCATACAGTCGCACATAACTGGAAGGGGCCCTATGAAGAGAATGAGGAGTGCTGGGCGGATGCAGCCGAAGAGGAAGGAGGACGAGGAGGACGAGGAGGACGAGGAGGAGGACTAAGGCGACGGCAGAAGGGAACCGACATCGGGTTTCCATTAGCGGGACGACGGTGCAGAGCCGGCGGCCCCGTCGGAGCAGTAGCCATAGTAGGGTCTCAGTCGACTTGGCCGAAGAAGCAGCACTTGTCGGACTCATGGGGCGAGCATCATCTCGCCCCATAGGCATTCTATTCTGCGACGAAGGCCCGAGCATTTGCAGGCAGGCAGGCAGGCACGCACGCACGCACGCCCCACCTCGGACGAGGCGTAGATGTGCAACAGGAGATCGCCCTCCCCCCTTCTCACCCGTCGGTGGTCACAAAACGCAAATGCAAAATGCGAGAACGTCTTGAGGGCACAGGCGGATGAGAGATGTAGCGGTGAAACGACGAGGGCAAACCGCGACTGAGTAAAGAGGTCGCCGAAGCCCAGTGATCGATCTGAGTCTTCGCACGCTCGTCGCTGAGGACATTTGAGGCCAAGCGATTGAATCAAGGCAGAGATATTTGCCCCCTGTGAAGACGCCGATAGACAGCTGGGGGCGGTCTGTGTTAAGGAAGGCCGCCATCACTTCGGCTTGAAGTGACGGCTTCTTTCCTGACGAACATCGAATGTCAGTGGAAAGAGGTTCTCGCATTGGCTGCCTGCAGGAGCTGGCCTAGGCGGAGGACGGTGACACGTCGTAATGGATGCGACGAGTCGATCCTGGCTAAGAAGACGCCTACGTGAATGAGCTATGGCTTCGTGGCTCTCATCTGTTCGTCTGCTTGTTCCCCGCATCGCATTTACAGTATTACGATGTCGTAAACGATGTCTATACGGACGGACAAGCTCCATTGTCTCCGCTATTTATTGTACGTCGATGTCTGGGCATCATCATCGCATGTATTTAGATCGCGTGAGTCCTTGGGTGTCAAGGAGCAGCATCTCTAACGCCAGCCAAGGTCATCGAATGTCAGCTAACATGTCACACATGCGGTCATCGACATGATGCGCTCATTCTGTTCTTGTTTATCGACGCTCTTTTCAAGAGGCCTCTTTTCGAGGGCGATCGTACCTGAATGTGTTTACAAATGCCCTTTTTTTTTGTTCATATATGTCCAAGATATAGAATAGTGTTTCGAGAACGTATTCTCCGAGACGTTTAGCTAAACTTGTCGATTCAGGACAGCGTACAAAATGTCTAGAAATGAAAGAGGCTGGCTTGTAGAAGAATATATCAACAAAACGACAGAGGTCATCACTTGAGTGTTGTTCTGTCCTGTCCTAGAGGTGCAATGCGCTGGTCGTCCGTACCTGCCGCGACGGGAACTGTGCTTGACATTGGGTCAACCTACAAATTCATCCTGTCAGTGGTCAACACTCACCACATGATGGCGATGACGCTCAACCACTCTATCCATATCCGTAAAACGCAGGATTCGTTATATTCATCCGTTGACGACGCCTTGACCTTTGCTTCTCGCTCGTTGTATTCGTCTTTTCGCGCGCGCCACCTCGACATCTCCGTGCCTTTCGTCTGATCTCCTCTAGAGAATACGCGATCGATACCGGCAATTCGGACAAATAGCGGACGACGCCTGTAGGAAAATAAATACAGACAAACTTATTTATTTATTGACAAGTCTAAAACTCCTCCAGGGCTGTACATCAGCGACTCCTGAACATCGACGATGTTGCTGCTCTCGCAGCATTCGCGGGTTGGACGCCATCATAGACATGGCACGGCGCGAGAATCACACTTCTGCACTTGTGTAGCGTTTTCGGTCGCAAGGCGCACGCACGCAGAAGCACCGAACGATCAAGCTCAAGTGAGCCATGTGCCTAAGTGCATCTTAGCACATGACCGGAAACCAGCTTCGCCAGAGCAGCTGCCATCGAGCTTGAATGTCCACGTCACGGGTCAAGCGTCAAGCGTAGATTGTGGCTCCTCGAAGAGGAGCGAACCCCTCTCAAGCTGATGCAGAAGCTGCATCTGAGTTTGCGGAGAGCGCTCTCCATGCACGAAAACCTGTTCACTTTTTCAAGGTCATGATCTCGCGATAACTAGACACGTCCCGCCAATACCTTGACAATTTATCACTGCGTGTCTACGCAGCCGCTGTCGAAAATTCAAGGACAACAACATACGCGCTTGTGAGCTGAACAACATCGTCTGCGCATCTGCGACGTTTGGCGCGCTGCAATGGCGCGTCACAGGGAGCACCTTTCCAGAATTCGGTTTGACCATTCTCGCTAGCGTCGCCGGCGCGGTGGTCGACGTAACGCGACCGGTACATGGAAACGGAAGACGTTTCTAGGCTCGACAGTTCGCCGTCAGGGCAACTCAGCGAGCGGAAGCGGTCAAGCAGGACGCGCCCCTCCGTAAGCGACATGTTTGCCTGCTACGGATGGCCTGCCCAGCCGTTGGTCAGTACGGCTGGGAGGGAGGCCTGGCGTAGGTGCGGCTGCTCGAGGAAGACATCGATGGGCTTTTCCGGGGAGTCCGGACCAAGGAGGAGGAGGAGGAGGAGGAAGATCTTGGGCATGTTGCTACTCGGCGTGCCAGTAGTAGCCAAAGGAAATCATATCGTTTGCTGCAGTTATTAAGGCCAGCTGGCATTGTCGCCAGCTGCGTTCATATTCAATAAGCAGCAGCACTGCCATAGAATAAGTGGTGCATCAGCTGGCGTGCGTCGCATAGGCATCCGAGGGCAAAGCAGTGGCTGCAGGGGCGGGAGGGGGTGACAGAAGAGTTCGAGTGACCATACCTCAGGCCCGATCGAGGGCATAAGGACGCTACACATTCGCTCACGGATCAGGTGTGCGCATCTAATTGAGTGAAACATACGAAAGATCCGAACGGCCGAGAGGCGCGGTGCGGCCGCATCTGTGACGCCGATGCGGTGTGTACATAATCGGGGGGGGGGG
>MNPL01010952.1:0-27266 GCA_002081605.1 Tropilaelaps mercedesae
ATATATATATATATATACATATATATATATATATATATATATATATACACACATAAATATATATAAAGAGAAAGAGAGAGAACTATACGGAATGAGATTTTGCGTTTTCCTCAAAGCGGTTGAGGATAAAATAAAAATTATGCGGTACTCATTTTTATGCATTTTGACGGCGCATCGAGTAGTGTTTTCATGCCTTTATTGGATGTCGAGACACCAATATTAACACTGATTTCTTCTATGAATAGGAGGCTCGCTATTTTAATAATCCAATAGAATTCCTAATGTTAAGCAAAATACCATAATTCCTATTTTTCGCGACACTTGAATGCTATCGAAACACTGAATGTTTTTTATTTTTATGAAAGGAAATTTTAAAGTATACTAACATTTATTTGCCTATTTTGAAACATTTGACAGTCTCTTTAAAGCTTTATAAACTCTGCGAACATTTTTTAACACAATTACAACACTACTACACAAAATTACAACACTATAAATTACATATATTTAATGTCTGACAAAAGTCATAAATTGAGGGTTACAATTTCATTTCTTTTGCGAAAAACCTTAGAATCTACATCCTTTGACAACTACTTCAATTCGAGTAAACGTGTTAGAGCGCGCATAATACAGCTCATTCTACAAATTATTGTGTTTTAAGCAAAACATTTTCAATAACGTGGCAATATAATTAAATTGATAACATTAGCATAATAATAGATGCTTAAAAAAAGACCTAGGAAAGCTTCTCCTGAAGAAGCTTCAAATTGCATTTTGGATTTCTTGTAGTGTAATTCTGAAGACAAAATAACATGGTCCGTTTCCCTTATTTTGTTTGCTCGGAAAGGCGATCAGCAGGAAGCAGTGTCAGACTCGCAAAACCACCAAAAACCTTAGTTCTCTTTTAACCCCTCAAGCGTGAACTGCATCAGCTTAACTTTAAATTGCCCTTCTACCTAAAACGTTAAAACGGTCTACACCATACACACAGCAGATCAACTCAGGTTTTTAGAGTTAATGTGGCTTTATCTAAAAAAATAAAAACAATTAAGTGTTACAGGAAAAACCAATATCAAAAATGTAATTTTAACACCAAGTGTATCATCAGGGTGCATCGAAATCACCCTCTAATAGTTTCTAACAGATTTCACACCGTTTTAAAGAAAAACGTTAAAACTGATTTCGAGACTCCCTGTCTGTGTACCAATATACATTTGTATTTTGTTGTCGTAATCGTCGTCGTTCTCGATCATAGTGCCGTTGATATAGTAGAGGCGCAGACACTTCCAAGGCTTTAACCATGGAGGACACGACGGCACCGCGCACATGCACGGCAAAGAGCAGTACATCATTATTGCTGTTATTTACACCACATTATTAAAGATAGCTCTATCAGTCCATGTAGGTACTAAGGCTAATGCTATTAGCACATTTACTATAAAAAGTGACTTTAAGAGTTTATAGAAAACAACTCTCACCATTTGTGTCATTCGTCGATACACTGAAATATGTATGTTTAGTTTTGCACTTCACTTGTAAATATATTTCAATTGCGAATTTAATGGGGTGCAAATGCCTTTATACTTTCAATTAATTTCGTGGAAGGTTTGGCTTCCCAATTACGGTGCCGCAGGGCCATAGAACCGAAAAGCAGAAAAGGCTGACTAGTGATTTCGTTTCCGAAGAAATCAACACGAGGTTTAATTAAAAAAATATGCAGAATCAAAAGCTTTCACCTTAAGAATAGACGAGTTTGATAAATTGCCTATCATTTGATAGACGCCTGGGTTATTGGATGCCTATATTAATTATCTACTAAGGCTACGAAATATAGAACGCCTATTTGTAATAATCATTAATCAGCTGGAAACGTGCTTTTCACACTATCTTATCTCTTCGTCAGCCTAGTGAAGATTAATTCTAACTCCATTGCGCAATCCGATAATATACGTACTCCAAATAGAACCAAAAACAATTTAAAAGAAATTGATTTATATGAGCTTTAAATCTGTAACACAACGCATTGATGTAAAAAAAATATTTAAACGCCATATGTTTGCCTTCATTTGCATTTTGCGTCTTTGAAGAAAAACTACAAACTGATTTCTAGTATGCTGTTTAGTTATTCTTCATCGAACGTTGTGTAGAGAGAACGAATTTACTACACATATCTAATAGAATTATACCCAATAATTGAATAAGTTTGTAAAATTGGGCCTAAAATATAATTTCGATGAAAATCTGCCTAATTAATGCAACCATTAGGGCAATAATAACTAATAAAGTATTAGAGAATATGAAACGGCAACATAAGCAGGAGAGGGAATGACCATGAAACACGTATAGTGACTATTTCATATACTTCAAAATCTTACGTGACCTAATGTCTTACAGCTAGCTTTTAGTTCAGGTATATTAATTCTTCGATAATTTAGCTATAGAGAAGTAAGCATCATTGAATGCCCTAAGGGTTGGTGCTACACGCTACCATAACTATAAGATAAAATACCTAATCCTCGAAACCAAAGTGTTATAGTAAAGAAAAGAAATTAATCGCATGAGTAAACATTTCCACCCAGACCGTATTTTCAATACGGCCATATTACTTGGTCGTTTAAAAGTTTCTTGCAATTCTTTGCTCCAAGAAAAGTCTAGGAAAGTAGGAATTTATATACTGTACCAATACTCGTTCTCCGACCAATCCGATCAGATATGTGTAAAACCACATATATGTCACGCTCCCGCTAAAACTGCATGAAATTCCTTAACCTTCGTTTTCTTGTTACAGTTCTATCTTATCTCAGTTCATGATGCCTTCAAAACTGGTATCATGCAATGCACTCGTAAATCTACACAATACTTAAATTTGCTTTGAAAAGTTCAACGCAAAGGCTGTTCCTAGCTTAGCTGATTCTTGGGCTATAAAATAATCGAATAAAACGCTGTACATGAAATCTAATAAGCTGGAAGTTCAAAGCTGAACGTTTCCAGCTCTCATTAGGGTAAAAGAGTTTTGAGCGGCATAATATCCCACGAACAAATAAACGTGATACGGTGATTTGCGTCGGAATAGCCACCTTGCTGGTTTAAACGTTAGTACAACTGCAGTATCATAGGAATATTCGATACATAACAAATGTACCTGAAGTAGTGTTCGAATTTATCTTCGGCCACCCGCTTGGTTCCTGCGAAGCAGACGCCTGTTGTCTCACATGTGTAGTTCGTGGTGGTGCAATCGTTGCAAAAGCAACGAAGTTTTGACGCTTCTGAAAAAATAAAAACTGATTGAGTTTACTGCAATACCGACAACGTTCGAGGTTGACGTGAATCTACAACAAAAATGCGTTCTCTTCCATTCGTTATGGACCGGCTTATCGTATCTGTATTCTATATGGGCGGATCCAGATGCTGAATATATAAAATTAGAGAAAATAAAGCTGATTATATGTCAAGTATTACGTAGCTTTCGAAAATTATCTGGTTCATTTTGATCCTTCAGGAAATAGTCCTGGCGAATGGTACGTGCAAGGTCAGATGTATTTAGGCCAGGGTGAAAACTTGAGCCTCTAAAAGAAAAGAAAGCTCTTATTTCGCTGCTCAGCTGGCCACTAAAATCATGCATGTCGGTACTATTACTTTGCCATAGATGAACAAATTACATACCTCAGCGTAATATATCATTTGAGACAAATGGAGACTTGCTTGAGAAATTGAATAGTATAATTGTAAAATAATTGTAAAAATGAAAGCATTCGTTGGCTAAATTGACGATACGCCAGATTAAACCGGACTATCATTTCCCGAATGAGTGACGGTGTATAACTGAATAATCAATTTGTTCCTTTAGCTAGGAAATGATTGAATGCAAGTTTAAATTACGAGTTTCGTATCTTTGATTTTCCTATCCATTTAATAGCCATTTCTAGAGAGCTAGATAAATATTGAATTAGAAAAAACACCTGTGAAGATGAATTTATTTTGAAGCAGCGGAAAAGCTAGATGAATGAAAAAACGGCTTATGTGGAATCTCTTACGTGCGAAGTTCCTTGGGGCTAATTATCATATTTTTTTTAAAGCTGACCATCAGCCAACATTTAACGTCCACGGTAGCAGTTTCTGCATTACTTCGTAAGACGGACCCCATATAAATATAAATGTGTACCGGCGGGGATCGAACCCGTGCACCTACGTGTCTCCTTTGGTCTCAAGGCGCATACGAATGCACCAAGCCACCGAGCTCGACAACTATCAGCCAACATTTAACGTCACGATAGCCCTTCTGTCATTACTTCGTAAGCTCGCCTCCATAAATGTGATTCCCCCCTTATATGAACCTATACTGTGCACTAGAGAAACATGCATGGTTTGAATAAGATGGAATACAAAGTCGAAAATCTCGTTCATTTATGCATCGAGGTATATAGAAAAACCACTGCGCCGCATATACAGTGAATTAATCAGCATTAATAAAGTGCGGAAAGATATATCATGGTTGACTAAGAGCTATAGTTTGATATTAACAAACTCATACACTTCGAAATTTAAATGTACAGTACCACACATGTAAAGATTGAATGGGAAATAATGCCTAGAGACTCCAAATTTTCGGGACCTCTAAAAAATGAGGGCTAATAGCAAGGTGGTATGAAAGTATCAGAAATGCGAATTCCAGTTATTTGATTTGTAGAAATTTAGAGAACCTTGCAAATATTACTTGAAGACCTTCAAAATTTCCGTGATACAAAACACGAAACTCTTGACCGTTAAAACCAAATCCCTTAACAAATCTTATTAATCAATCATTTTTATCGTGCATGTTTAAAACGATACGACGGAGCTACGGGTCGTTACCAGAAAGAGGAGGAATCTCCAACAAACCAAAATGGCCTGAAACTATGAAATAAACATTAACAAGTTGCTGAAGTTTATCTTCTCACGCAGGATAGAATTATATACATGCACAAACATTTTTGATACATGGATGCTCTGAGCCAAAAATCACTCATTTACCTCTTGATTTCTCATCTGACTTCTTTTCCTAGTATTCTGAACGTACGTTTAATAGGGTGTCTGAGCTGATGATATAATTGTGACATGTTAATTGCACTAAAAATCAAGAAAAACGTGAACTGACGCAAAACGTATTACAAAACTATTAGATGTAAATTGCCGGCGATTGCGAGAGATTACCTTCTGGGTACAATTATCTGAGAAAAAAACTAATTTTTTTCTAAAATGAAAAACAAATTATGAAGCTTTTAGTGAAGAAAAAATCTGGTGAAACATGCTCGGAATTTTAGATCACAACGCAGTTGTTCTATTAACATTGTATGTAACTCTGCCTAGGACAGCGGGGTAACAAAGAGAGTGTAGCAAATTGTTGTGGTTAAATACAAAAGCAGCCATCATATAAACAATACAAATCATTCACTTATAATTTTTTATTTTAGCCTTTCCCGGGAAACTATAAGATGAAATATTGGCAAAAACATTTGGTTAATACTAATATAGGTCCCCCATTAATAAAAAGCAACGTGGCTTTGTGGATGAAATACAACGGATTAGGTTTTCACGTTTACATAAGTCTGAAATGTCCTGAGAATTTACAAAACAAGGTTTAAGCTTCTTTCGTTGACCTTGAGGAACCATACAACAAAGTGACTCAAGGAAATTTGTGGAGCGTTTTATGGAAGTACAATGTGGATAAATAGTTTTCGGCTAAAATAAAATAGACATGCGAGTCCAATCGGTGCACTTTCGAACGGATTTGAAATAGATTTGCGTTTCTCATAAGCGGCTACGAACACCGGGTTGCGACGGCGAAGCTGAAGTCTAGGATTCCAGCACAAAAAATTATAACTAGATCTGTTTAAAATTGCCCATTTCATTCAAAGTAGTGGACTTGATCAACTTAAACATGAAACCAGAAGGCAGCCACCGAGCAGTGAAAGATCACAACTGCAGTGGTGAGCTTATGTATATGTAATGTTAACTATATAAAAAAACAGCTGTACAAAATCCAAGTTTTAGCTGGGCGTAACTCCGGGGGTCATTGAGCATTGGATCGGGGACTACAACTACAATTCTCACTCATATTTGTGATAGGCAAAAATAACCTCGAGTATACGTGTAAAAACTATAACTGTGGGTAGAAACATCAGTAACTAAGAGCCACTTGAACTCAAAGGGTTTTTAATCGCAAATAACCAGGTACGAAATTGCCAAATTAAACTTCAAGATAAATATACTACTGATATTTGTAGCCTCTGAATCACATAGTTTATGAAACCAGAGTTATAAGACCAACCAAACAGCTCTATCCAGATACCCAACTATCGTTCATGTACTGAAATCTTTAAAATGGTTATTGCGGTTCTGTAATGATAACTAACACAACCAAATAAAAGACATTCAGAGCATTATACTTTGAATTCCGCCGCCTATAGTGCTTCAGTTTTGGTAAACGGCCTCCATGAGTGTCAATAAATTTTAAATACTCGATGTGTAATAGTACTTTTCCAAATATTCATAAAATCACTTGTGATCGATATATAGAACTTTTTTTAGAAAGCTGACGCAGTTGAGCCTTTTCTGGTACATAATTGGTATGAATTATAACTGTTTCAAGTATATATGTTTATTCATGTTTTTTTAAAACAAATCCACACACTTGGAAATATTCGTGAAACCTCCGGTGAAACCTGTACACTTCTCAAATATTTCATGCCAAAGAGAGAAACTTAAGTCTTTTTGAGAGAATTTAAGTTTTTTTGAACTGCTTTCGCCGTGAATGGCAAGTGAATTAAAATTTCCTGTTTCTGAGGCTCAATGTTCCTCGTACAATCCTCGTATAATTGAAAAGATCGTTCGGTATGATAGATAAATGGATTGTTCGATAAGCACGCCAGAATTTTTAAAAGTCTTAAGAAACCGTTAGCCTTGTGCAATCTTTGCTAAGCCAACTCGGTTGCTCCATCGTAACCTAATACAAGCAAACGATTTAGAAATCGGCGTTTTCCGTACTGGCTAATCTGATCGTAATATCGGTTTATTTTATATTTATTTTTGAAGCTAAATTTCAACACGGACGCCATTGATTGCACCCAACTAAACCTATCCAAACTGGCAAGTGGCGCCGGATGTATTGCCACATTATCTAAACAACGCGCTCCACTCTAACGGTGAGGACGGGGTGGCATCCAAATTATTTAATATATATAAATAGGGCACTCAACAATACCTGCAGTCTCAACGCAGAGGAGACTGTTGCTTTACACGGGTAATATTTTAGTACATGTTGAGATAAAAATATCGAACGTGTATTTCACCGGTCTACAACTCACTATGGGAAAGAAACAAATCTATAACCCTGTAGACTGCGGACACCCCTGATCTCTAAGCCTATTCGGCATGTCCTACTACTCAATTCTGTTTTTTCCAGTACTAGTTAAGTAAACATTTGGCTTAAAAGGCTGACCCTAGACTTAACGTAATTTCATATGGTTCATTTAGAGTTACCTGTAGTTGTATTGTTCATTCTAATTGAGGTGAGTTCTCTGAACATAAGTGGGCCCAAATAGCCTGCAAGATAGCAGCAGGAAATAGACGTCAAGTATAATCTTGGCACATTTATTCACTCGAGTTACGGTGCAATGGTTTAGCTAATATCCTCTTTAACTGGACAAGTTTATCTCGGCACAGGAAGTGTCTACAATCAATCCATTCGCTTACCACAGACAACACTAACCACTAGAAATGCACGATAACAATACAGTCACTCTAAAGAACGACAACACTACGAAACAATTGTTGTTTTTATTTTCCATGGCGCTTTAAACCCAATGATTATGCCTAGAATGGATGCATTACTTGCGATGAAGCCAGGCGATTGCTCCAACAGGCGGAAGGCGGGAGTATCTGAACTCAGAATCGAGGTAGCACAGCTGAACTGTATAGCTGGGCCAATTTGCAACACGCTAGACGCTAGTAGTTACTGTGTTGTCACCTGTGGTCCCGAAGGCAAAAAAGCAAAATAAACTATCGAGTAGCTTGGTATATCTCTATTCTATGATGATGGTAGTGTTTTTTAAGGCTTTGGTACCGGAGAAATTCCTACACAAATCAAAATATTTTTATGTATGGTAAAACAACATGACACCAGGCACCGGGAGTCTCGTATCTGCTCTTCGATTCGGTTATGCTGCGATTAGAAAATTCGCCATATTTAAATTCGATTGATTATGTGGTGTTCGGCTACCGTTGTCCCTTAATGGTTACTATCTATTATGTTATTGGAGCTTTAAACTATATCCTGGAGTGGTGCAGTAAACTATAATATCCTGGATTCTGCTATCGGTTTTCAGTAATTTTGAGGTATCAATTTTTTTTGCATAAGTCAATAGTAAAAAAGTCTGTTAGGATTTCTTTTTTATTCCACTTTTGTTTTGATTTTAATGAGGCCCTTTTTGTGAACCAGGTCGTAGCTTCCTATTACGCCAAAATGTTTATGGCACACCAGGGCGAAGTGTTTTGAAAATATCTAGCAGATAAATGCAGTAAAATTGGTTTCAAAGGAACAAAAGTGAAAAACATAGGAATTACTTCTAATAAACAACTTCTGAGTTGGACTTCGGTTCCCGTAGGGGTCAAGATATCCTTGTGCTGGTCGTGCGTAATATGATAAGTTTGTTCAATTCGATTTTGGATACTCTATAGTTCAAATATCCTAAATCCATAGATTAACTTCATAACTCCTCGTATTTCCTCTACTTGGAAATCATTTTACATTTTATATCCGTTCCACTTTTGAACGTAGGCCAACGTTTATGTCGAGTTTGGAGAGCTCACTGTGGGAATTGATATGTGTCGATCTATAGACTTCGCGTTTCTACCTCACGCAATAAGTTTTAATTAATCAAAATAAAAAAAATATTTGTTAATAAATAGCTGGGCAGTAACGGAACTGTTGGAAGGATACTCCTTTCGAGGACAAAACACGCAGTGTCGAAGTAACTCGCCTTACTATATTACTTCACTACCTGCGAGCAAGTCACCTTACTGCAGAACCATTAGGTCAAGATTTAATGATTCTGAGTAATATATATGCTATGAAGAAATAAAAAATTTTATTCATTTTTAAAAAATAAAATAAAAGAGCAACATCACGAATGAAAATTTCATATTTTGACGTGCCACAAGAATTAGATTAAAAACCTGTTTTTTTATTGGACCTGTTTTTTATTGAAGGTGTGAAAATGGCTGGCTTAACATATAAATCGATACTTAAGAAATGTGGGGATATTGTGTCATTGGCTGTTTATGTAGCATTTACTATAATCATGTATCGACCAATTATCTCCTTTTGTGAGTAAATGTTTTTCAAAATCTTGAATTCAAGCTGTCCTCCATTGTAGAGGAGAGATGACCGAGAATTACCAACGCTAAGCAAATTTAAGTTCTGCAATGGAGTCTGAATGTTCCTAACAATGTGCAAAGCATCCATATTTTTCATAATCAGTCCACTAAAGCCGCTTCGGCAAGACTAGCCGAGGATGGTTGCAGGCTCTCAATATCCATTTGGCCCGGCTACCGAACCTAGGGGTGGGGGAATGACTACAGTGACGTGCTAGTGCCATCAGCATACCTGAAACCCCCATAAAAAAATATCCATTTGGCCGTAGTCAATCATTTTTCATTAATTAGGAAAATGGGGCATAGGCTCAATTATTTCCGCCCGGCTTTCCGCTAATTAATTAACGAATGAATGAATGAATGAAATAAGCACCCATAATTTTGCATATACGTAGTATTTTCCAATTAACTATTCGCAACACTATGATAGGATGAACTTCTCGATAAACGCCCTGCTTCTTTTGCTTTGAAAATGGCCGCTTCGATTCATTCATCCATTTCTGAACAAATACTGTTCCTCCGCGTTCGAGCAACCTTTACTTTGCATTCCGTGTGTGAGATCTACATGTGCTATAGAAAACTCTAAACTGAGTCTAAATATACTTATTAATGTCGGAAAATGTACTAAAATAGGCTGAAATCTATAGTAGAGGTGTGATTTAAAACTGTTCCGTCTAATTTCTTTTGCGGTAAGTTGAAAATGGTCTAAGCTAAATACAAAGCTGCGGAAAATGTAGCTCACTCATTTTTCGAAAATCTCGATCCGCTTCCATACATGCTATTGTAGACTTTCTAGCGCAAAGATTTTTATTTGCAGTGTTGTGTTTACTGCATGTATGATTAAAAGAGTTACAATATTTAATTTCTATCCAGTTCTAATAACAGTTCTATATCTCGAATGTTTCCAGTCATGCCTATCATAAAATATTTTGTATTCATACTAATTGAAATTTTTAATAATGCTACAAAGAAGAGGTCATTTAGAAACTCGAGTCTAAGTAGTTGTGAGGATTTATTCAAAAGATTTAATTTTAGAAATATTATATTTAATAAATAATTCCTATATTATTTTAATATTAGTTATTTTCGGAATATTATTTACTAGTTTATATTCGTTACGTTTAATTTATTATTTATTTTTTAATGTAAGATTAGACTATAGAGTTATATTTTTTGAAGAAAAAATAATAATTAACAATAATAATTAACGCTAGTATCACTGACTATAAAAAGAATAAATACATTGTTAACACACTGTATTTTACCGAAATTCAATAATATGCCTAGTAAAGTCGTTCTCATACATCGGTTCGAGCCAAGTTTTCACTTCATCCGACTTCATCCGAGTGCCCTTACCTTGGCTTTCCTCTCGCATACTGAATGTCTGTCGAAGTTCAATATCCTGTAAAACGTTTTACTCTTTAATAAAACACGTCTTTATTTTAAACGTAGTTTTGCAGTGATACATATAATGCCTATTCTAAGTGTGACATTTATTTGAATCGTCCAACTTTTTTATTTCTTGTGTCATTTGCAACATTTTTATGAGGAAACCTTCAACCACGTTTTGTGCACTTCAGGATAAAACAGCTCTCAGAAAATTGAGTTGTTTATATGTAGAGGTTCTTTTTAGTCGTATTAAAATACTATAAACAGTTTTTGCCTAGAAGTGTGGAAATGAAAAGACGTAAATATTCGGAAGTTTCGCAAAATTTGCTCATAAAACATATAGGACATCACGTGCAGTTTTGAAAAAGGGCTGAACTTGTTATACGCTTTTACCTCAGAAATGCAGGGTTTACTATCAGCTTGTACTGACTTGTGTGCAAAGTCCCCTCCTCCTAGCTCGGCTCCTCGTCCGAACCTACCTATGAGGGCTACGCTTAAACTTTTTCTTTCTCGTTTGCCTCCTTTGCATTATCATATCGAAAAATCTGATTCCGTCGTCTCATGCTCTTGGACGAGGTGATCGCATGGTCTACAGCCTTTCCAATGTGGTGCACCCGAACAGTCAGTGTCCCGTGCGAGACCTAGAGCTTCGCAATATAGGATTGAATCATCCACGTCGTCAGCGTAACCGAAGTTACATAACACACAGAAACTGTTAAGGGTCTTGTTAATTATTAAGATATAGTGATCAGCTGCCCATGCACGTACAGCCTTTCAGTCGAACAAGAGAACACCTAGCATTGTCGACAGTCAAATTCGAGTCTTGAAGTCTGATACGCCACCGGACCATTTTTGGTCACTTCCTCGGATCTGAGTGTTTCGCCGAACAGTTCAGTTCTTGAATGTAGTTTGTGTGGCCATTTTTTGATCTTCGCGTTTTGGTTTATTTTGTTTAGCGCGCTCAACGGCGGTTGCAGTACAGGTCCAGGGAAAAGAATTACAAATTGAAGGTAAACCATATATACGGCACGATTGTACGATCTTATGACAGATCTTATGATCTTATGGTAGACAAGCATAACGGCTAATGCAGCTAATAAAGAAAGCAACGTGCCGATCTCGTAATTTGTAGAATCCTGTAGAAACGAAAGGGTATTGATAGAACGAATAGATATTTTTCACATTCTTATTTATATCAAACCAGATTAATACTTTTATTAAGGCAGTAAATGCTTTAAACCTATATATTAGACAGAATGTTTCCTCGAAAAAGGATAATCTACAAGTTCTTCAATAATTTATAATGAAATACCGAACTGACGCAGTGTGTGCATTAGGGTACTACATTGGAGGTCCTCAGAGAAATCGTTTTTAAAACAAGCTTGCAATTAATTTTAAAACTAAAATATTTAGTATAGACGTTCTTAATAACGCGTTTCAACTAAATGGTATTTTCAGAAACCAAACCAGTATAACGTCTTAGTCAGATATAGTTTTCCATGCCAACTTGGGTTAGGTGTTTTGCACTGCCGAAGTGTCTACAAAATGCATCGCTATTATTGCCGGCCTATATCGTCTTTCACATATTGCTATGCCATTGACTTGCTAACTTGTACTGTTAGTTGTATGTGCTGTTATACGAGCTGTCTTTAGATAAGAAATTATTTACATTGAGGCAAAAAAGAATATTGACGTAAAGCTTATAATACATTTTGACTTAAATCGGAAAAATAGCAAGCAGCAAACGCGAAATATTTTATTGCGTGTAGAAAAAATTGTAAACTAATCAGCAAGTTGGATTTACTATAAATATTGTCAATACTAAGTCTCAAATACAACTCAAACTGTGGCGTCTTGTAGGTGATTTAAGCTTCTACTATTTTTTCAAAATTAGTAGAAGGTCAACATGCCGGTCATACTACAGGAGCATCCAAGTTGTGCACGCATGCAAATTGAGAATTTTCCTTTGCAACCGTCGCTCAAGAGTATCCAAGATTCGTTCTACGGTCGCTTACCAAAAGAGCAACATGGTTCTTTACAAGAAATTGCTAAAGCGCACATTGAAAGCTTCAATTGGGCTATGGAAAAGGGTTTGCAGTTTGCCTTAAATGAAATTGACCCGCTGGAATTTATGATTGGTTTGTATCTTTCATTTTGCATTATTTATACTACGGAGACTACTATTTTGTGGTTATATATTAACGGCTATTCGCATAAAAAATCTATGCAAAATAAAACCACGTTAAAAGAATATTCGATTTGGTCAAGGCGAAATTCGTTAAAGGAGTATCTTGTTTTTATGTCGTTTCTGACCATGCGTCATGTTTAAAGTGCATCAGAATCTTGAGATTTCGTCAAAGCAAATTTATTTTTCAGTATGCCATATGTTTGTAGTAGACTGGGCAAAAATTTAATGTTTGTTTGATGCCGTGATAGTGACTCTTCAAAAAAGTGCATGTTTTTCAAGCGCGTTAATTTTCTAAATCGTTTCGAAATTCCATGTTATGAGATACTTGAAAAAATCCTGACTAGGTTTTCAATAAAATTTTCAGCGCTTTTACAGGAAAGTAACAATATACTTCCACTTCTTGCGAAGTATTAAAGCAAATAGATGGGACCCAAGAACAATAATTCAGATGCATAAAATATCTCAAGATGCATCGGTCTACCTTATAATATTCTCCATGCAATTCATATTGATACGTAATCATTGTGGCTATCCACTGTTTGTTCTATTGGTTAGATTTTCCATCGAATAGTACGGAATCGAAACCTTCCAGGCAAATCTCGAGTAAAAATAATCATCTCAAAAGCCGAAGTACATCAGCCAACCGTTAGTCGTCTTGCTGGAAATTGCCATGTGCTCCAGGTATCGAGACTAATAGTTTTTTCTCATCCGAATATCGTCTCTTTTGTCATTCAAATTAAAATTTTTTTAATTTTTTTGTGTCATGAATTCTTGTGAATCATATGTCTCTAATTTTGTTATAGTGGTGATGGTACGATTAAAATGAAGTTATTATGCTTATCTTCAATCCAGAGCTTGAGCATATTTGTTTTACGTACAAAAAGTTATTCGTCTTTTCCATTTTCGCGCTAACTGTGATGACGCAACAACTCAAGATGTACCCGAAGGAATGTCGGATACGGCGAGTGACTTATCGCGGCAAATTGGATCTCACATTTGATTGGTGGGTGAACGGACTTAAGCAAGAGCCAGTTAAGAGAAGCTGTGGTGAAATACCGATTATGGTAAAATCGCGTAAATGTAACCTTGCTGGGCTTAATCCTCAGCAAACTGTCGGTCACGGTGAAGAAATGGAGGAATTTGGCGGGTACTTCGTTGTCAACGGAAATGAGAAGGTAAATTTGATCATAAAAAATAGAACAAATGTGTTACGTATGCGCAGTATGTGCCCTCAAAGACAGTAGATGAAGTGAGTAGACTGCTGACGCCGTATTTATAAATTGGAAGTTAAGTACTGTAATATTCATCTCAGGTGTTGACTGGTTTGGTTTTTCTAAATTGATTCTCAGACCAAAACACCTAATTTGATGGGCGGTCTTTTGGGATCTTCCCGCCAGTCTGCATAATCATATTTTGTAGCTCATTAACTTCCTATGGTCTGTTTCTGTTGTCCACATTTTAGTTCCTGATATATCAGATACAAATACCCTCGGGAATCTAAATATGAAGACAGAATAAAGGAGACTCTGAATTAGCTTCGGTGTAGAAGCCACCTTAGCAATAATTTTTTGACATAATCAATTTGGCGTACGCTCGATAACGGCGAGAAAATGGAGAGTTGTGCACTTCATCGCGTACCCCACGACTTTATTTTGTGAATGCCGTTAGAAATGTGTTTCATCTTATAAATTACCGATATTTTGAAGATATAGAAGTCACTGTTCATGCACAGTTCATTTTCTCTTGATTAATTACAAGTAAATTAATCTGCACGTATATCCCAGAGGGTAGTCCTAATCGCATATTAAACATTCTTAATAAATAAAGTATAGGATTTTCGTAAGGTGAATTGTGTAAACTATATCAAAATCATTTCAGAATACACCACTTCGACTGTTCTTAAGATTTTGTTTTGGAGCAATACTGAAATCTTTTTCTTTGACGTCAGAAAGATGTGATTTAAATTAAATCTCGATATGTAATCTATAGATATAGATATAGATATAGATATAGATATAGATATAGATATAGATATATATTTGGTAAACATTATACAGGTCTCAAAGTGATTTCCAAATAAAAGTGTACGTGAATGCTTAGTATTTTAACGTGTGGTTCTATGGTAATTGAGAAAATATTTTTCAATAGTATTGGTCATAAATAGTTATTGAATAGTATCATGTATTTTTGCGTAATTACGATGGGTGAAAATCGAAGTGCACTGTTTTTCAACTATTTAACCTGATCTTTGCGGTTGTGTATTTATAAGGTTATTCGATTGCTCATTATGCAACGACGAAATTACCCAATTGCGATGGCGAGAAACGGGTGGAAAAACCGCGGCGCTATGTTCTCAGAATTTGGCGTATCTCTTCGTAGTTGTCGTCGAGATCAGAGCGGTCAGAATATGGTTCTTCATTACCTTACCAACGGCACCGTTCAGGTAACCAAACAGTAGGGACTCGTGGAATAAGCAGCATTGTATTACGCTATGTTCGTCTGTTCGAGATGTGATTTTATCAAACATGTTGTCACTCAATGGTAAGAGAAGCTATTTTTTCAGAACCAACACTGTTGGAAATCTATTAATTAGTAAAAACTATTAGTAAAAATTAACACCTCTAGTCTGCGTAAAATTTTCTTTAGATTCTTTTTATTTAACTTTGGATTTTTTGGATGTTGCACAGTATAACCTTATAACAGATAAGTTTATCTTCAGGCATGTGGTTGGCATAACTCGTAACTAGGCGATGTTCGGAGACGAAAAACGTGCTTTGTTTGCCTACATTTTCACTCGTTAAGAACACCTTAATGAAGCAGCTTCATAAAGTTACATTCTAAAAGTAAACTCGTTTGCTTAGATTACAGGAAATTTTCGTAAATACACAATCCTTTCATTGATTAGTTTGGTTTTGTTATCAAAATGAGAAAAACTATTCAAAGTTTAACATCACGTTGAGCTCGTACCGGGGCTCCCCACATCCTCTCGGTGTTCCGAACCGCGATGTATACTGAGTTATGAGCTTGAAAGTATAAGGGACAGTGCGCTTATTGTACGCAGATTTTTAAAGGCAGCCTCACATACCTTAATTTCTTGCATAGTACTATTGCAGTATGCCACGTGAGCATGTTATCAATTTTGTTCGTATTGGCGATCTATAACGAGGTTACAGAATCACCACTGGATAAATTATTTTGTTGATATATGAAAAACTTGTTGAAAAAATCAGACGCTCCGGATTTATGGCACATGCGGATCCTAGCATTATTATGTAGCAAGGCAATGATAAGTACCATATCTCGAAACACTATAGCGGCAAGACAGCCTGCGGATGGAATTGTTTTGGATCTTTTCAATTGTATTACTGTAGTTAACTCTTACACAAGTTAATTTTTAATGTACATAGATCATACATAAGGGTCAAATTGAGATCAGGCATGATGGTGACGCCGAAATCTCTCATATAGACTTTACAACTGGAATATATTCTCATCAGGATGGTGCTTGGTTTGTGTGGGGAGGAGCTCAATATTGCGTACTTGGGAACGAAGATCAGCATATCGCCCTTTACGCAGCATACCGAGAATTTATTGACATCTGTAATCTTAGCCTGTTCGTTTTCAGTTGGACAGTACAACTTGAGGTCTTCAGCATAAAGCTTGTGTGTAACAACAACGACCGTTAGGTCAAGTACAAGAGGACAAGACAGAGTAAGAACATGAAAGTAAGATATAGAAGAAGCTGATGATAATAAAAACCTGATTAATATTTTAGCCCTGACTAAACTGAAAGGCAAGGCATATTGAGGACTGAATTTATCTTTGACCTCTATACAGAACTTCCTACGTAAGTTAACCTTCCGCGCATGTTACGCTTGATTATCCTCAACCTCCATAACTTCGAAAACAGAAGGGAATGTGATTGAAAATCGAAATACACGGAAGTTTTGCCGCTTGCTTTTAAATGCCCAATCATTTGCCATGCACCACAGCTTCCCGAGCCACAGTTCGGTAACTGCCTAATTTAGACATGACGTATTCTTGCATACTGGAGCAACTACTATTTGAAGAAGCTTAGAACTGTGCTGCTGTTATAAGAATTCTTGAATTAGGCCCGAAGGTGCTGCTAATGTGGTCGCTATTTTGTTTTAAAATATTGATAGAATGCCGTCCAATTTCGAGCTACATGCAGATACGAACTCCATATCTTACGAACACATTTTTAATAGAAAAAGAGTATAAGCAGTCATATGCCAACACCACTGTGCTAAAATATAAATGCATTAAAACGAAAACAAAAGATCAGTGGTTATTTTAGACTTCTCTATATTGTCTGTGACAACTCTGCCATCTATTGCTAGACCTCTCATTCTTTTTATATCCTTAGGTTTCTGACAAAGCGATTCTGAAGTTCTTTTTGAGTTGAGTTGCAACAGCAGAATGCATGATGATTCTTAAATGATTCTTAAAAAGTCCAAAGCGTCAATGTCGCTTTGTTTAGTTTTCGCTTGTAACCAGATATCGGCTATTGACTAGTGCATGTTATCAGTACGCTGCTCAAGATGCTTGTGATTGAGATCTTTACTCCCAAATAGTTCGATTAAGAAGTTAATATCTTAAGACATATCAAACTATACTTTGCGCATAGTATATCAATAAGTTCTTAATACCTAAAAAGAAAAGACCAAACCAGATACAAATAAGCTCGAGTCAGAGCATGAGCATTTTACAGGTAATTAAGGGGCCCAAATTTCTTACGCTAAACTGGGTAGCCAGAGAAGCTAAGGAGGTAGCGTAGGCATAACATAACATTAACTAGACCGCATTTATTCTGAAAGCAGATATGAGGTAAAATGACTGTACATGTTTTTTACATTAGTTAAATTTGTTACAAACCTTGTCAAGGTGCTGGCATCAATGGACGTTATAGACTGTCTTGTATGATTTATACTCCGCTCTCATAATGGTAATGTAGCCTGAAAATGCAAGGATATAAAATGTGATAGTCTTATAGTCTCTAGGATTGGAGGCTCATAGTCTTCTAGTCTGCAATGTTAAAGGCTTATCTATCTCTAGTTCTACAATAACGTCAGATTAGTCAAGACAACGTCAAGCAACCTGCAACATTTATTTTGCTATATGTATAAGGTCACTTAAAGCACACATAAAGCAGAAACTAATAAGCACAAATGTGATAAAGCGACCATCTAGTATGACCACCTATAACCACTCACTGTTTGGCGAATCTAACAACACCTAAAAAAAGTTCTCGTCAGTATTAGAACCTTTCTATCACTGTAACTTCGATCGCGACGATATACGTTATAGTGCCCTCTTAGCGAGAACGCACCGTCATAGTCGCACTAAGGCTGTTTCAGATATTGTAACTATATTGGTATCATTTAGCAAACGGTAGACACCCAACGAGACACATCTTAGCTATCGAGCGAGCATATAAATATGAAAATTTCGTCTACATATCATCAGAAAATGCATATTGTAATTTTAATTCATTGTTCGATATAGGCTTTACTGTTTGTTAATGCAGAAATAGTGAACGGTTCTTGCGGACACTGCTTTTGTCATTTGTTGCCTTTATCTAGTACTGTTTTGTAAAGTACAACAAAATATTCTGAGAAGGTTAATGAAGCGCGCAGTTAAGATCTGTTGGATTAGCTGAACGGTCCATCTTATGTACGTCGATTGATGTTGCTCGATGAATTGCGGTATCTACTGGATGGCAGACAAGTGCATTTCTTGACTAGCGGAGGGAAAACTGGGTCTCGCCTTGAGCTCTGAAAGGAGACAATATTTTCATTTTACGTAATTTTAATTGAGTCGCTCTATTTTTATACCGATCGATTTATGCGAAAGTTGTCGAAAATTGTTATAGGTGCTTTGCTAGAGCAGCGCTGAAAAAGCCGCACTCACTGCCTTTCTCACTGCAGCTGCAATATGTGGCAAGGTTGGATTGACGCTTAGAACAGCGACATTGACAAGGGCAAGGGGCGTAAAATCTTGGAAGATTTAGTCATTCAATGATAAAGGGTGAGAAAAACGCTTTATGACATTTTCAAACACTCATATAAAATACTTTCAGTTGGCATATTAGACTCTTGTTAAATGTAAAGCTCACGCGATACAGTTTTATTTGGAATACAATTGTACAGGTCGATCAGTTCGATCGGTTGAGTAGATATCCCAAAGAGTCAAATGTGATACCTTAGTATTTTCTGAAAGAACATGCTTTATAATATGCGTGAACGATGAATGACAGGATGGTGACCCCGTTGGTGCGAATCGAACTGATGTACTTTCTTTGCATGTCTCTTAGTTGTCGATGTAAGTGTTCTGTACCCTCGATGACTTGTGCATATTAGGGCAAGTATGTCGGGGACTTTTTTGATTGCGCGTGACAAGAAGTTTTTGCCGTTTCCTGGTATTAAGACTTGCGGTATTTCCTATGAGGACCACTTTTTCCTTAAGGAATAGCGGTATATTGTGCTAGACTATTCGGGAGAGCTCCTCTATTAATATAAATGGCGTATTGCTGTTACCAACACCTGATTGTTAGTCGCTGTCGAGTTGAAAAAGATTAGATTTATGTCTAAGGCATGGAACGGTGTTTTCGGTATATCGATATGTTAATTTTACCTTACTTGGTTGCGATTGATTCCCTTCGTTGGTTGGGATGACAAGATCGAACAAAGCACTTGATATTTCTATAGACGTTAAGCCAAAGAAACCGTTGGAAGATGCAATAAAATTTTTTGGTGATACCCGTAGAACCACCGGAGAACCTAGCTATTGCTGCAGTATATAAGAAGGAAGAACGGGTAGTAGTTTTTCGACGCTACCTTCCAAATCGTGTTTATGTACAGTCTTGTCGATCATCGGGTGATCGACGACGATCATAAGTGTACTGGCTTTGGCGAGAAGGGTTTGTAGCATCGGTGCCATTTGCTTCATTATATACAGTACATGTATAAAATCACATGTAAAAAATACATGTAAAAAAATGTAAAAGTTTAACGTAGAAACGCTTAACGATTAAAGCTTAGCGTTTAACCTGATAACTTTTTGTTATCTCTAACTACGAACTTAATTATTAATAATCACTTGTTTGAACAATTAGTACATTTTAACACCTTCAGGTAGCGCTTTATCAAATTATACCGTGTAACCAGATGGTACGAAAGAAGATGATCAAAACCAAATTCGTTGAAGACTCTAACCGTCTTCAGCTCGGAATATTGTTCGCATTTTTTTGGCCGTTCCAAGTATACAAAAGCATACAAAGAATGTGTCGCCGGCGGGATTCTAATATGTGCTAGCTTGACTCTCTGTTTTTTGCTCCTTGGAGAGTCAAGAAATACTAAAAAAAGTACAAACTTTTTGTTGAACATAATACATTTGTTGAATACTCAAAATCAGAAACGTAGAACAAAAGAATCGTCAAATTATGTTTGGTCTCGGGACAAAAATTGGCACGTGATACTGCAGTAATTGCTTTAAAACACTAATTCATTTTGAGTTGCACACGAATACAACCTCGACTTTTTTGTAGTTTTAGTACGAGTAATCAACTTTCGAAATGTATCTTGACAATCCCTGTATTAATGCTATCCAAGTCCACCTGACTGATAAACGGCCACGGTGTAGTACCTGCGAAGGCAATTCGAGTTACCGTATTGCAAGCACATGTATGAATTCTTTTTTTGCTACGTACTATTTCTTTCAAAAGAATGAAATATTCTACGTTTATCTACTGGCAATATCTCCAAAATTAGTTCGATTTATTGCTTAATTATATTCAAGTTATACTGAAGTCTTGAACCTCATTACTTTTTATATAGGTGATGATTACTTTTCGAAAAGAGGTTTACTTTGTGCCGGCCTTGCTCCTACTAAAAGCCCTCGTGGATAAAAGCGATTATGAGATCTATAAAGCTCTCACTAAAGGATGTGAAAACGACTCGTTTTATAAAGGTATGACGATGTAGAAGTTATATTTAGATATCCTTCACAGAAGTATGTTAAGGGTAGTACTGCATAATCTAAAAACACGTATATCCAATACGTGTTTCAGCTCATTTTTGATTGTAGGTAAATATATAAATGTAGCTTCAGCTTATTGCTGACTATATCAACTGTGATAGGATGTTACGTAACCTAAAAAGTTATGAGATGGACCCTTAATACTTATATGGTTAACTAATGCAAGAGTTTTTCAAAAACAGCAGCAAGTAGTATCTTGAGCAAATCGCTTATCGAAGTGTACACTTTGGTACTGCTCGTTGTAGACCTGAGATTCCTAATTGCAAATAAAATAAATTGCAATCGATCTTTTTAAAGCGTTATTACTGGCATATGTAAAAGCAATGTTTTGTAAAGGTAATTCGCACAATATGAACCTGATCTGGAAAATAATGGAAAATAATAGTGTATTTTGTTTCAGTTCATAACTAATCGTTGATGAGTTTTTGTTGTTTTTTAACTTCACACTACTTTACGCAAAAACGCCTTTAATTGTAAAGACTTCTGCAAACGATATGTTATCTGATGAGTTGTCGTATGCCGCTTTATATTTTTTGTTCAAGGAGTAGACATATTCAGTTTATTTTAATTCAAAATCTACTAATCGTATTCGAATTAGCTCTACAAGTTTGTTTAAAAGACACCAATCCGGTTTGATCCAAGTATGAATGATCTGCGCATTTATTTCTCTGAGTAACAAACTCATTTAACTGTTTTAATTTTTGTACACTTAGGTTGCATCACAAATATGCAGCGTTTAGTGCAAAACGAAAACATTATGACCCATTGTGACGCCAAAGAATTTATCGGGGATAAGTTCCGAATTAAGATGTATATGACAGACTGGGCCTCGAATGCTTATGTCTGCGACAAGCTCCTCGACCGGTGCGTGTGCGTTCATTTGGATAGCAACGAAGACAAGTTCAATTTAATGTGCTTTATGGTGCGAAAGCTTTTTGCTGTTGCCAAAAATAGATGTGCATTGGAAAGTGCGGACTCGACAATGAATCAGGAGGTTCTTCTGCCAGGGCACATTTTCCTCAGTGTTCTTAAAGAAAAAATAGAAGGTTTGCTCATCGGTGTTAAGCTGAGTATTGACAAGAAAGTACAAAGAAGTGGCGGCAACCCCAATCTGGTCACAGTGAATTATTCATTCATGTCAAGCGCAATGAGTCAGGCTGGTGACGTAACCAACGCAATGAACTACTTTTTGTCAACAGGAAACCTCGTTTCGAAGACAGGCCTTAGCCTCCAACAAACATCTGGCTTTACGATCATTGCTGAAAAACTTAATTTCTGGCGTTACCTAGCGCATTTTCGCTGTATCCACCGGGGTTCGTTTTTTATGGAGATGCGTACAACAACGGTTCGAAAACTGCTTCCTGAAGCGTGGGGTTTCATTTGCCCAGTACATACACCTGATGGAGGACCGTGTGGCTTATTGCTTCACTTAAGTTCAATGTGCGAGATTGTCATACAACAGTGTTCTAGTGCTGCAGTTGAAGCTGTACTTCAATCGCTAGGCATGATTCCCAACGACTCACTTATGGAGCTTGATTACGAAAGGTCGTACCAGGTTCAACTGGACGGCAAGTGTGTCGGATGGGTTCACGAGAACGATATTGAACAAATACATGTTGCAATTCGTTATCTTAAAGTCTCTGGTGAAGCTGACATTCCGCCGACGTTGGAGATCTGTGTTATTCCAAAAACAGAGCAAAACTCACTGTTTCCCGGATTTTACATGTTTTCCACGCCTGCGAGGATGATGCGCCCGGTATTTAATAACCGCACACAGACTATTGAGTGGATCGGCACACTAGAGCAAGTACATATGGACATTTGTGTTATTTCGGAAGAAGCGCACGAGTTAACTACACATCAAGAATTGCGTGAAACAGCTATGCTGTCAGTGCTAGCCAACCAGATACCTTGGCCAGATTTTAATCAATCACCTCGCAATATGTACCAGTGTCAGATGGGAAAGCAGACAATGGGTTCACCAATGCACGCATTTCGAAATCGTGCCGATAATAAACTATATCGGTTGATATATCCTCAGAGCGCGCTTGTAAGACCGACAGCGTATGACCACTTCAAGATGGATGAATACCCTTCCGGTACGAATGCGATTGTTGCTGTCATATCATACACGGGCTACGACATGGAAGATGCCATTGTTGTTAACAAGATGAGTGTTGAACGTGGATTTAAAACGGGCGTCGTGTACAAAACAGAAACAATTAATCTGCGTAAACTCTCAGGAGACATGGGAGTACAGACATCATGTGTTTTCGGACGAAAAGCAGGTGATTCTGAGCTTTCCAAGTTCGTTGACGTCGATGGTTTGCCGTACATCGGTTGCAAGATCGGACACGGAGACCCAGTGTGTGCATACATTAATTTGGCCACGGGACAGTTGAAAACCGTTAAATACCATTCAACCGAGCCGGCGACGATACACGAAGTAAAAATTCTTGGAAATGACTCTGGTACAGATACCCTTCAACAGATCCAGTTGACGTATCTTGTTGACCGAACACCCATGATCGGGGATAAATTTGCTTCACGAGCCGGTCAAAAGGGTATTTGTTCCACGCTCTGGCCTACAGAGAGCATGCCCTTCACCGACAGCGGTATGGTACCTGACATTATTTTTAATCCACATGGATTCCCATCTCGTATGACTATCGGTAAGTATTTTCACAGTCTTATAAATTTTTTATACGCATACGTATGCTTTCACCGGCCAACAATCGAAACCAGGGCAAAACTTAACGCATATTCAGAATAATTTTTTTCAATTCACCATATTTTATCTAAATGGTTATATTGAAATCTATTAAAGGTTAATCAATTCTATAAAAATAGCTCACTTCCTCTATAACTTTTTGTCAGTATCAATAATTTCATATTTTAAGTAAATGTAATTATACGGCTCACTAAGAGCTTTCAACAGTTGCGGTGTAGTACTGCGAGTAGCCTGTCATTTTGGAGAGTTATAAAAAATGTGACTATGATCTGTATTGACTGGAAATGGAGAGCTATATGCTTGCCTCTCGAAGGCCTTGATCATGTTGTTCTATAATTATCATAGTCGAGAAGTCTTAGGTCCTTTTAGGTAATATACTCAACTGCCCAAACAATATTTTTCTGTATATATGACCAAATTGTTGGAATTGGTGTGCACTGTAATGAATTGTTGCATTCATTAGGACTGAAACCTTTAGATATCATTATGCCGTAACAGACTTAATTCCTGAGAGACTATGGACGTCAATAAGAATTAAATTTACTGCGAGAGTGATAGTGATGATAATATGCACCCATTGATGTATGTCAGACTAAAGTATGTTTGCCGATTGAATATTTCGAGGCATGGTTGTTGAGTCGATGGCGGGCAAATCAGCGGCCTTGCATGGCTACGTCCACGATGCGTCTCCTTTTAAGTTCTCAGAAGAGAATCCAAGCTCTGCCTACTTTGGAGACCTGCTGCGCCGCGCTGGATATAATTATCACGGAACTGAAAGGATGTATTCTGGTACGTAACGTAGGTGCAGCTTACTATATATATATATATCCAGCACGAATTATATCCAAAGAAAATGCAGTAAACATTTTTTTGGCGCACCCCAATCATGTTGGGTAAGTTTTTGATTCTTCAATGTAAGACTGTAGGAGAATGAAGCTTGGAGAATCCGCAAGCTATTCAATTAAACACTTGATAAATCTCGCCATGTTTGTAATTTCTTTCTTATTATATGATCTCACGGCTTTTTATTAATAATCGACGCCTGCTGCGTAGCTATCATGAATCCATCTAGTCTATGACCCATCCAAACCATGATAATTATAGAACAACATGATCAAGGTGTGACTCGCCGATTTCATCTGTGGTGGATCTGATAGATTAAACTGTACAGGATTTCACATTCTAGGGCATGATATACTGTACAGCGGCATTTTTCATTTTGAATATTGTATTTATACCGCATTTTTTATGCCTAATGTAGTTTACCGTGACACAAATGGTTACGTTCACGTACACCTCGGCCACCGATCGTCACGTTACAATGGTTGCTGATTATATACGAACAAGGAGTTACAAAAGAGAAGTAGGCGCCTGGTTCCCAGTTGGTCTTCGAGATACCGCGTTCACGGATCCTAATTTACTATAAAAACTCTTCAACATAAGTGGCGCTATTTTTTCTGCTACATACCATCGCACGTATAGGTCTAACCTCAGCGGTTGCTTGATCTTCAGTCTTTATGTATGACAAGTAGACAAATTTATTGCGTTTGCTGTCGAGAATAACCACCTGGTTTTTTAATATTAAGATCTTATTGGTAATAAGCTTCCACATCTCGTACCATAAAATTGCAAATTTCCTTCACTCATCTACCTACGTACTTGAAGATATTGTTATCTGTACATACGATTGAGGATTCTCGAACGGCGTCTTTATATCATTCATGAAGTATGAGTAGGCAATGGGAATCCAAATTTCCCGAGGAATAGCAACGTGTTTGGACGGAATCTTCGATTTCACCTTGTTGATCTCTACGAATTGCTCTGTGTTTCCTTATACAATTAAAAAACATGAAATCTTGAGCAATGAAAATCAGTCCCAATCGTAGTGGCCACGTACAGCTGGTAGGAAATTCTTGTTAAGAAAAATGACTCCAATACTTTGTTAACTGCCTTTTATCCGCCTCCAGTGACAGTTGACTAGTTGTTTTATTTGAAACTGAACTTTAGAACCTTTTTGATTGACTCATATCCTATTAGTGATTATAATATTAGTAGAAACTTATGAGAATTGGAGTCTTCCGAGGATCCGTTTTCGGTCGCCTTCTTTTTATTGCCGCGTCAATTTAGGTACTGACAGAAATTTAATCTGAGTGTTATGGGGCAAGATATAAATACCACAATTCTATCATTAACTGAAAATAATTGTTCAAAGCTGTTTATAAAGGTTTTTAATGAGCATGCTAGCCTTGTATACAATCCGTTCAGTTGACTTAAGCTTAAACAATTAATCTAGGGAAGACCAATTGTTTCCCCACACCCACCAACCCACAGTGTGAAACCAACAGTCCTTGTAAAAGTTCGAAAACGGACAACACGCCCATCTTTCCGATGAAGCCGAAACCTCTGAACTAGCCTTGGCAACGGCATTAAATAAAAAACCCATTGCAAGTCTAGCCTAAGAAATGTTATACGGTAATTCATTACTATTTACTACTAGATTTAGGCAGATCGGATAGAGTAAAGATTTTTCGTTTGTTTTTAAAGATTCCTATTCATTTCAGTAATCTCGTACGGTATTTTCATTTGAAGTTCCAACCATAACGTCGTGCGAAAGTTTCGGACTATTCAAACTGGTGTTCTGCGAACTACCATGGGCCAAACGTGTCTGCTTTCTGACAAACATCTAGAGAAGCAGGTCTCTGGCAATCCTTCTGATCGCTGTGCTATGTTTAGTCACATCAAGAGTTCACTGCAGCTTAAGTTTGTTAATACAAAACCTGCGTGGGAGCCAGGTTGTAATCTTCGTTCTGACTGTACAATTTTCTTAACCTAATCAATTCAAATTTTTATGGTCAAAGCTTCTGTATTAAATTCGCTAACATTTACAGTTAATTACCAATAAGTAAAAAAAAACAGTGCTTCTATTGGTTCTCTACAAAGAATACATTACAGTACCTGATAAATTGCGATGGAATTCAATTTAGTTTAATAACGCTGTGGCTCAAGACTAAGTCGTATCTACGTTGTGCCTTTTGTTATACCTGTGTCGCGCTAAGTATTTCTCAAACACAAAAATTTTGTGTGTTTAGTGATGTAAAATGCTAATATTATTCTTCTTATCTATACGGCTAATGCATATAGGCATTAAACCTTAAACGTACGTGATGCCTTAAGAATAATAAAGTCCATTGAAACAAAAAATCGTTTATTAGGACCAAAATCATTCTTATACCGTTTTTGCTGCATTTAATGATTTCAGATTGTTCAGTTGTTTCAGATTGTTATTTTATAAGTTGTTACAAAATATCTTAACTATTTGAAGAACTATACCTTTAACAAACGACAATATTATATTTTGTTTTTTGATTTTATAAATATTATGGAATATTTAAAGTATTTGAAAAATTGTACATCTAATAAACAAAAAATATAATACTTCGTAGTGTTTTAACATGGTTAATAAAAGAAAAACATAGTCCAAGAAACATT
>MNPL01010952.1:27276-43142 GCA_002081605.1 Tropilaelaps mercedesae
GTTTAAAGTATTTGAAAAATTGTACATCTAATAAACAAAAATATAATACTTCGTAGTGTTTTAACATGGTTAATAAAAGAAAAACATAGTCCAAGAAACATTGTTTAAACTCAATTGTCCTTAACCTTTCTCATTTCAACGGGCAAGTGCTAAAATCTTGAAGAGGCTTCTCGACGGCGTAGATCTGACACCATCAGTAGGTGCATCAAAACGTTGTCTTCAAATCGTTTGCTTACACATTTGATTTCATTCTTCCTCTCATTAAAAAAATGAAGGAAACGGATCAGGAAATGTCCTGTATTTACCATAAAATTTGCTGTACCTACGGGTCGCAAATATTTGAAATCACTTAAAAGAGCGTTTAAAGGTCCTATAGGTCCTAAAGGTCTTCAGCTTGTGTACGCTATTTAAACAGTTGGAGACTACAGTCCATAGATTGAATATTACATTTAACAATGTTAGTGTCTTCTGAAATTTATTCAGTTCAACTTATGGCCGCATAAAAATTTAAAAAAAGTTTTTTCATTTCAATCGCTTTGCTATTTTGTTGTTGATTTCGATTATCCGGTAAAGAAATTTGAAAGTTCTGTACCTTAAATAGGAATTTTGACTTATATAATTATTTTGAGTAACGCACTCATTTAAAAACGTATATAGGTGCTCGCTTGGAAAGCAAAGTTATCCTCTATCCAAATCTAAGATGTGTAAGATTGCTGAGTAACTTAATTTGATTCGCCTGTGATTTGGTTACACTTGAAGTAGAGTTCCCTCATCCTTCCATTGAATGACATCTACAGATGTATGCATCGCAGGCACATCATATTACAGGATTTTGAGCCATTACGAACGCCTCGAAAGATGATTCTCTTATTTAAGATGTAAAATAAATATATGTTAAAATTGTCACATATTCCTATTTCATTTTGTGCGGTATAGTTACAGTGACCTCAGAAGGTCCGTAAACAAGGCACCAAAATTACGCAGTTATGTTTGTCCAAATAGGCTGCCCCACATGGTAGATATCGTTATTGTTTAGAATGCACATTTTCTTCAAGAACTTCTGTTTATGCATTAGGAGTAGTGGATAATATTCATAATCCGTCCATCCAGTAAGCCAGTTAATGTAAGGGGCAGTGTTTCTATTGGCAGGAGTTGATGGTCGTGAAATGGACGCAGATATCTTCTTTGGCGTAGTATATTATCAACGATTACGACACATGGTTGCGGATAAGTATCAGGTACGGACTACGGGCCCAATCGACTCACTAACCCGGCAGCCGGTAAAAGGGCGAAAGCGGGGTGGTGGCATTCGCTTTGGCGAAATGGAGAGGGATTCGTTGCTGGCTCATGGCACAGCGTTTTTACTGCACGATCGTCTTTTCAACTGTTCTGACAAAACTCTCTGTCAGGTAAGATTTGCTCTTTAATTATATCGAAATATGTTATTCAAGTCTGCTATTTGCCTTTATAAATCAGAAGTTTTGATGCCCGATTCAAGCCCAATGTAACCAAAGTAAAAGAGAAACTACTGACAAAATATGTGATGATGGATAGAATACAGCACAGTATACTCTGCGAAAATATCTTAAAACTTTTATTAACCGTTTCCTTTCCATTAATGGGATTGAAGGTCTGAAAGATGCTGCCAGCTGATTTATTTAGTTAAACATACTGATTCTCATAGGTCGTCCAAGGAAAGAATGTGTGGCTCCACATCACATTACAACGATTTGTCGCCTGCTCAGGTCCAATGGGTAATTTATTAAAAAAAAAACCTTAACTTCTAACATATTCGCTAGTTTGTCGGTGTATTGAGAAAAGCATGTTTTAATGAAATGGGATCTGTTTCTAGAGCAAGTCACACGCGACCTTAGGCTCGTTTGTGCAATCCGAAGTGTACAAACGTTTCTTCGTTGTAAAAAAATTCCAACACTTGATTCCAAAAAGCTTAGCCTGACCCGTAAGATCTGTGTGCCGACCCTTAGTAGCTATTTGCATTATTTGGAGAGTGAGGATTCAGAAACCCCATGTCCTAGCCCTCACACAAAAATAATAGTATAAAACCGAAATAAACTTTGTCATCTATAAAAGAAATGTGGTCAGCAGTAAAAGACAAGTGATTTCTGTAAAAATGAAAAGAATAATCATGACAACTAGGAAGAAATAATCTGTTGTGTATTTAACTCCCTTCGCTTTATTAAATGTGTTTTCCACTGATACGATAAGTTGTAAACTGTAAATAAGCAGCTTGTTTAGTAAACACAAAAATTTATGGGTGGTCCAGGGATGGTTACTATGGATGCATTGATGCTTACTAGAAATATGTCTATATTTACAAAGAATCCGTTCTATGACATTCACTAAAACCACCTATAATTAGGTTACCTTCTTTTGAGTCGGAATCGTAAACTCGAATGTTTTGAACGGCAATGACAGTAGATACTTGACTTAGGAAACGAAGATTACTCTGCACTGAGCCAATAAAACTAATGCTACGCGATACGTGAGTCCGAGAAGCTAGAGAATTTAATCATCATCGTTGTCATCAACGTTGGTCGAAGTCGAGTTTTGAGCGATGAGAGTGAGCAATCTACAATTACGAGTAATCTATAAGAGTTCGATACCTGATCCTAAATATGTTTGGTTTCACCAATAAAGTATCTGTTACAGGTATGCATAGCGTGCGGAAGCGTGCTTTCTCCTTTATATACAAAATCAGAGAATTCGGTAGTACGTGTGTGGACGTGCTCCGATTGCCAAATTGCCGAAAACATCGTCGTTGTTCCCATACCTTACGTATTTAGGTGGGTATTGAAATTTCATATTCAACATGAGAAACTACCTAGGTTGACAAGGTAAAACCCGTCGCACCAGATTTACTTGATATGTTACTGACGAAATGCGGTGTTCATAATTTTTAAATAGCGTACATTATTTAATATTAGGAAAGTAGTAAATAAAGTTCAGTTATAAACAGTATGGTATATAAGCATAAATATTTGGCATATAGATAACAAAATCAGGCATTTTTAGTTCCAAATAGAAAAAACAAGGTATTGTTTTTTATTACTCTTTTGGTACTTTTATGTCAATTACATGTGTTAATAGACCACTGTATTGCAAAACCATCTAATAAAATTTAATCTTCAAGCTATGGTAATAACTTTACGTTATACTAATGGTGGTTAGATAGCGTAAAAAATTTAGCTTCGTTCGAATTTTAAAAGTATCATTTATATCACGATACGAAAACTGCACATACTGATTGTATTTATAGAGAAAATGTGATTATTTAGAGCAATTTAATAAATGATAGTCAAGTCAACCCCTATAATATAATGTATTTTACAAATAGATTATCGAAAGGTAAAGTGATAATAAGTTTCAAAAAATAATGCTGGATAACAGCCTCGTACTTCTGTTTTCAATTTCACTTTCTTCGTAGATGTTAATGAATCACGTATTAATAGCGGCGCGCGTATCGCAGATTCAAAACCTTGATGGGAATCGTATTCCTTGGTGTAAAATTGATAAAAATCATTTTGGTATCCTGAAAAGTGGGAGACGATAGAAGGAAACACTTAAAAATCTTTAAAGATTTGAGTAATTAAAAAACTGAGCTAACTACAGGTCTGTTGATGCCAAGTCACGCTGTATGGTGTTCATTACAGGTATCTCGTTGCAGAAATGGTCTCCGTCAACATGAAGATCAAACTTGACATAAAGTCGCTCGAGAAGTATCGAGTTAAAAATTATTAAACAAATTGGTGTGCAATAATTGTGACCATAACAGACGGTTTCGGTATGACTAGCACCAGTAATGAAGTTTATTGAAACACTTTCTAAAGCTACGGAACAGACTATTTGTTTTTCAATATATTTTAGTTTGCCATGCCTTGAATCTTCAAGATATATACATACATACGTCCAGGACGTCTGTTACATCCACGAAATATAACGTGAGACTAGAACTCAGCAAGTTTCACCCATGTAGGCTTTATCAAATTGAGGCAATTCCATCTTAAACTGATGGCTCATGCAATTCTATCCATCACTTAAGGTATATTCGAGATATTCAATACGCGCGAATACTTCTAAGTCTTCTGTAAAGCTTCGATGCTGGTCTGAAATTTCACTGAAGTTAATTCTGGTCTTATATTCGATCAACCTTTTCAAACCCCAGTGTGTATACTGTATACATTAATGTCAAATTTTTTATATTTTCGTAACCATACCTATACATTAAGGGTTTCTAATCTTGCAATGAGTTGTTGACTGGAAAAAATATCACAATGTTTTAGTCAAAAGTAAATCTGGCCAATTCTCTAGCCGCGGAAAAACCCCAGTGCTGTTATAAGCAGGAACTCGAGCGAAACTCTTCGAGCTTTGTGGCATAGTATTTTGTCATACATGAAGATATGTTTTCGTTGTAGCGAACCATTGTTTTAGCTAGCCTAGGTCCATCTATTCGATTACATACCTGTATTGCTGCTGTTGCTTCTACTTCTTTAAAAAGTAATCAAGGAAACCGCGCATACAACACTGTACAGCTCATTAAAGGTAGCCGAATTATAAATGAAGCGACATGACCGAGTAGTGGCAATATCTTCCATTTAATGGTGTATTCAGATTACTTCGTAGTCAGAGAAAATGTGACAATTGTACCAAAAATCACTCCGTAAAATCAGATTTAGAAATAATTCCACGAGTTTCAAATTTCCGTGCCGAACGAAAAGCTATACCAATTAAAAACATATGCAGATCGACTACGAACGAATTGAACCTGGGATTCTACAAACTTAGGGAGCATTACTTGGCAATGCCATCTCCGTAAATGACATGGTACCATTTATTTCACTTCGCAGTAATAGATTTTATGGAAATTTACATTCAACGCCGCAAGCCCCTTAAATGACTGAAACTGATGCAATGCTGAGCAATAAAATTAAGCAGTGTGATCCTAGTTATGCATCCATTTTGGATTAACTATACAGAAACTTGAAGAGAAATTTTTTGGGTATATTGTAATAAAAAAATGTTGTTAATTTTGGCGATCCGGTAATACTTCTTGGTCAAGCAGTGTTTTGCCCGAAATCAAAAACATGATCTATCAGTACTGACTTGACTGAAATACATCGACAGCGATTCATGTAAGGCCGACCTAATATGTGATAGTTTTGTGAGGAAGACTTGAATTAAGAATTGGAAATGTACGGCCTGTACTGCACCCTGAAGGCGTGAAGTACATACATGACCCTTCAAAGATTGACGCGCAGCCTTAATTCTGAATAGATACCGGCAGTATTGCTCAAAAAAGCAGCCTTAGATCTTGCTAACTCGTCAAGTCTCATGTTGCAACGATCACTGGAGGAAGGACGTATACCATGTTGCGCCTCAAAAAACAAAGGTCACGTTGCAGATTTCATGATTTCTTCTAAACGTTAGTAAATAAATCAAGCCGCCTTGGCCAGAATTCGCATGTGAAATCTCCGCGTGTATCAAACACTTGTCCAATAATTTACGTTTCAATTCATCGCCACGTTTCGCAAAATTCGGCAAGCCATCTTCATTTGCGTTGTTAAGTCAGGGTTCATTGTGGCCCCACGACTCGCGATGCATTTTTTCTTCTTCCTTTCAAAAACCTTAACGAAGCGCAAAGGTTATTCCTTTCTTTTGGCTATTGGAAAAACAAATGAGCTGCAAAGCTCCGTATATAGTCACAACTTCCCATTGAGACTCCTTATCTTTCGTTGGAAATTCATATACTAGTATTTTGCGCTCCATTTAGTTTTTCTTTTTTCCATAAATGTGGATAATTATGAGTAAAAGGCGCCCAGTGGTTTGATACAATTGCACGCGTTGCGACTAGAAAACAACACGTACGTCTTTTCTCGATCCCCGACGTCGCACGCTTACATTTATGGGGTTCGCGTTACGGAGCAATCCAAAGTCGACACTGCGGATCTTAAAAACTGGCTGACAACCTTCAGATAACGTTTAGATAATGAATTATCAGGCTACACGTATATTATTCAGCTTGAAACGAAGCTTTCTGAAGCTAACTCACGCATTTAAAGAGTTATAAAAGCTGCAATCAACGATTGTAACCTTCTTTGGGTCGAAAATGGCATTCGAACCAAATTATTTGCTTAAACCATTCAAGTAACATCACACTCATATTGACAAATTCTTATTACTCATGTAATACAAAACTCTGACCTACATCGGAACGCTTTTTGCCTCGGTTGTGGGACGGTTTGAAAACGTTTAAAAGTATCCCCTTCATTCGAATTCAAAATTAAAAATTGGGATTGTAAGTTAAAATTTATAGCTATTCTATATTCGACTTAGTAAAATTTACAGAGGACATCAAATCAAATAGTTCAAAATATTTTTAGGGACTTATCACTCTTGTCCTTGACAGCTGCACTAAAACAATATAATCAATTAGTTAATAATTGGAAATTGAGATTTCAGATTATTAACAGGAAAGGTCAAATAAAAAAGTTCAGGGTTTTTTCGAAAGGTTTGTCACTCTTGTCATTGACAGCTGCATTAAAACCATGCATCCAATTATTGAATAAACATAATGACCTACAGAAAAGCCCGCGTCCGGGGTGAAGACAACAGTAGTCACTAAGATGTATAAATACGCATATTATAATTATTGCGATAAATACTTACTGGTTATCAGTCGTGAAAAGTTAAAAATAATTAGAAAAGAGGAGCTTAATCTGGTGAATCAAAAATTATCGATTTTCGAATTATCGAAAAAGAAGCAAGTGAGGTTTAAAATGTAGAAAAGAACTATCCCTTACAAAAGCCCAAAGGATTAAATTGGGTTAAGATGTGGTGACCAATGCAACCCTTTTACGGAACAGACAGTTGTTAGTTAAAAAATGCGTGTATTGCTATTTCATTGTCGGGAGGCTCCTTCCTACTGTCACTAAAAGCTGTCAAGCTGTCGTTACCGATTTGGCTTTGGCAGAAGATAGATATCCTGCGTCACTCAATTATAGAAGAAAGTAGGTCTAAGCACACCTCCACAGCTAAGCGTTCATTGATCGTGCACATCGTGACTCCGGGCTGATTCGATTGTTCTCCTAATGCTAAAAAGGGCCCTCAATGACAGATATCATTGTAATAATTCCTATAGCAGCTATATTGTAGGATTATATAAATAGCAGTACTGGTCAATTTACACTCATGATATAAATTTAATGCACTGTACTAAATGTGTTGTAACTTGATAAGGCTTACACTAGGTTAGCTATTATTTCCTTGCCGTACACAATACGAAAAACTAAATGTCACCTTTTCGTCCACCCATGCATGAATTGTGGATGTGTTTTTGCTCTAAGCACAAACCGTACTTCTGACTCCTTCTATATGCATAGTTCACAGATTTGCAAAATTTTATCTAAATATTAATCAAGTTGAGCCAAATGCTTTTTTAGTTATGAGAAGATAAATTTGTAGCCTAGACAAACGCCTCGATTGGTTATAGCCGCTAATTTATTTCAAGCGGAAACAAGGGGTTCGCAAAAGTTACGGTGACGCAACGTATCAGATTTTTTTGTTGATCTATAGATCGGTAGTTACAATTGATTTACAATTCGTTTACAATGAATTACAATTCGATTTCGAACGACGCGTATACAGCTTGTGTTTAACCGATGCTTCTTCAGTAAGGAATTTCCGATCGATCCCATGCATTAATGAGCTTCAACACACAAATTTAGATTTAAAATATATGCTTAGGAAAGCAGTGGCCCAGTCCTTAGCCACATTCACACACTTGACGGCCGTTTATTCTTCGACGATAAACTCGAGTATGCGGTAATTGGAAAAATATCCAACTATAGTTGTTGTCAACAGCAGTAGTTGTCAAACAGCAATTTTGTCTATACGCAAACATACCGGGAAATTTGAATTACTCGCCGCTAGTTATTCAGACGGGAGTTACACATTGCTTACATTTCAGCATTACAATAATGTTCCCGGAGTGGTTAAGCATTTATCCGTTTCGTAAGGGTTGCAAGCGAATATAGCATGTTAACTGCAGACGTTGCATTTTTATCTTCAAGGCCATGTAAAGAATGAGAGAGGGCCCTATATAGAAGCACAGCTAGCGTGCAGTGTTCATATTAGTGGTTGCGTTTGCAACAATATAGGAAATTCAAACAAAGCAACGAAAGTACCTAAGGTATTAACATGACTCAGACCATCTCGGGTGCCGAGCTCAGTGGCTTAGTGCATTCGTGTGTGAGAGGAGACACGTAGGTGCACGGGATCCCCGCCGTTGCACATTTACATTTATGGAGTCCGTCTTACGAAGTTATGCAAAAAGCGCTACCGTATGCGTCAAATGTTGGCTAATGGTCTGCCTTAAAAAAATAAACCATTTCCGATAACTGGTCTACAGGCGAGAAGGTGGATTACTATCTGCATCCACGAATCTGTAAATACATTGTGCTATGACATTGTGTGTACAGACAATAGATAGTGTGTAAATATATAGGCATCTAAATTTTTTAAGGCTCGTTATCGGTTAACATTCGTATCTTGAAGTTTAAATTATTCATTTAGTATTCGTTCATTCACATCTTCTGAATTTTTGATTATTTACATATGAGTGGAGTGAAAGAGGATATGAATCGGCCTGAAGCCGCCATCTTTGAGTTGTCTGCTGATTTATCGGTGTCCTTTTGTTATTGGAGATTGTGAAGTCGTAGCCGCATATTGTAATTATTTTTCAGCGACCTCAATTGCCTGTCCAAAATGTTCGGTGTTCTTTCTCGCCAGACCGTTGGAGCTTTTCGTAATGGTACGCTGACACGGCAAGGCTTAATGGGTATGTGATAAGTGTATGCGAAACTGTTGTTTCACGAAATTTCAGATTGCTCTAGTATCTACATGCACCATATACATTTTCTTATTCTGTTTAAACTTGGATAGGTGCATATTTACTCATCTGGTCATTGACATGATTGCCAATTACGGGTGAAGTATTAATCACACGTTAAACAAAGTTGTTTTTTATCAGTCGTTTCGCCTAGAACAAATTTAGTTTATTGTAATTTATAAACTCAGTATTAGTGCCCACATCTTCCAAATAATCTAGAATGTTTTGTCTTGCCAATAAAGGTATTATCCTCGAACGTGAAGTCTCCAATTATGCTTTAACTATTACATTGATATTATCCTACCCGTAGAACCACGTCTCCATTTTTAAAAAATCCAGACTATCAACTTGTGGTTCAATGATAATTAAAGATATAAATGTTTGCTACCTAACCTGACTTTTCTTAATAATATGGTTCTCAATATTTAACCAATCAAGTTTCCGGCCTTCATTGAAGTGTTCGTGTCGCATAATTGATAACTTAGCTTCACAAAGCAATTGTGAATAAATACTTATTTGGTTTAATATGTATTTTCGCAGATAACATTCACTTGAGGATTATATTTGGTTAAGGTTTGTAGGGTGGCACTTTTTGCATGAGACAGTTGCGACAAAGTGGATAAATGAGGACCTCATTAGCTGCAACCTTAGCGACGACCTCATTAGTTTACTGATTTTATCCTTTGCGCCGATTGTGGTGACGATTGGAGCTTAGCTTTCTACATACTTTGTGTTCCTTCTGATTCACACAAAAGAACATCACCTCACTTAATGTTTTTTTGATATACGTATATATAAAGTCCTACGTAGCAAATGCATGCTGCACTGTCTTCTTTTTTTAGTCATACCGACTTACCTCATTTTTTAATGGACTATCGGTATTACAGTCATCTTCTAAATAACTATTTTCTCTGTCGGTCTTCTTATTATTTAGGTTGTGCACGTCCGTTTTCGTCGAAAATAGATAGTGAGGCTGAAATTGATGCTCGCTACGAAGCCTACTTTTCAAAATCAGATATCGACGGGTGGGAAATTCGTAAGGCAATGAATGATATTCACGGCATGGACATGGTTCCAAATCCCAAAATTTGCATTGCTGCCCTCAAAGCCTGCCGGCGCTTAAATGATTACGCGCTCACCGTACGTTTCCTTGAAGCTCTAAAGGTAAGGTACTACTAACATTACTAAATAGTTTCATTGTTGCATTTTTTATTCACTCTGGTACCTATTAGATATTGAAGCCGTCACTTTGGATCCCGTTTCAAATGCCGAAGTGAAGCTTTTTCGTTATAGCAAGTAGCCGAAATTAACAGTACGTTTCTATTGACATATATATAAATATATAGTTCGATGTATGTAAAATGATCTTCAGGGATAATAGAGCGTAAAAATAGTCTACCAGTGTGGGGAAACATCGAGTTTGTAGGCGCTGCTACAAATTTTACAGAGTTTAATAGAATTTGGTGGAGAGTTTACAGGAATATCCAACTTATTAATTCCTTTCACTGATTTTTTTAGTACAAAGAAATGTTTATACTCACAAAAATGTTTATGAAGAATGTTTGAGAAAAATCTTTATACATTAAATAAGTATGATATTACTAAATTATCCAAACTGTCTAAAACGTATAACACTTGTTGGAATTAGGTCGGCTCGTTTTTTGATCTTGATTAGAATGTGTCAAAAATTGGATGACAAGAAAACCTACTTAATGTTCATGAAACTAAAGAAACTGCTATGTGTTTTATAGGATAAAACCGAAGGTGTTCCATCGCTTTACACCTACGTGATGAAAGAGATACAGCCAACACTTACGGAATTGGGGATCAGCTCTCTTGAGGAACTAGGCTACACCGAGCCTGAACTATACCTTCAATCGCCGCACGACATTCATTAGAGTTACCAGAAAGATTTGTTCCTATGGACGGCGGTGTAATGTGAAGTAAACATAATTTTAAAATATACACATATATATTATAGAATTCGAATAAAGTTTGCACATCATAAATAATTTGTGTCGTGTGAAGAGTCACAATGAAAAACAAACAAGTACATGGACTGCTGGCTTTCAATCGTTATAGGTTCTAATAAAAGGAGTCACTATTGTTTTATCCACATTGGTTGATATTTCATCACTTTAGTTTGCTCTGTTATTTATGTAACCTTTTTAACTATGTTTAAGATACATTGAACACACTTCATTGATGCCTAAGACGCGTATGCCCTTTTACATTTGCTAGTTTGGAAAATCCACATATTCTATTCCGTTTGTGGCGGCACTTGATTCAATAGTCTCCTCTAGATTTTTCGATCACTAGTTTCCAATTGTAATTATTCAAGAGCTCACGGGCATGCTTTGGCTAGAGTTTGGACATGGAGTATTTATACAGTTCCAGACCGCTTTCTTTATTTGTGAGGGTGATGGTGAAAAAGTGTGCCATGTCATTCCATCATGTGATATACTACATATGTTTGCGTATTATTGTAGATGTGGTCGTTTCAGAAGGAGTGGTTTTAGTGTGAGGTAACCTCTTACAGTTTTATTCCTAATTTTATTAAGCAAAGTAAAGCCATTTATATTTTTAAAAAAAAGTGGTGAATGTGATGTTTTGTAAAACGGTTATAGTAGGTACTCAGGAGGTTAAATTACAGAAGACCTTGTTGGATGAGTGTTTCAAAAGCGCCTGTGGTGAAACTTTGCATAATCAGTGCAAAATATTATAGAGTATATTTCTTACATGACGTTTTGCTTAGAAACAATCATTTCACTATTTACTTAAGTGCAAATATTCACTAGTCATGCGATAATATCAGTTTCAATGCATTCTTAGTAATAATAGCATTAGTGAGAGAAGCCATGATGAGAAATCGAACGTTACGTGGTTGCTACTTCCTAATGTCTTTCCCTTCTTGGTTGGATACATACACAAAGTCTTTTAAAATGTTTCTCTACAAAAATTGGTTTCCTGTATTTTTGGAAGTTAGTTGCGTAGGCTGAAAACTACACCTCGGATGGCCTACTTGTGTACGCTTACGCTTTTAGCATGTAATTGTGATTTTGCCACAGCCGGCTATATGTATGACGCCCAGGCATTTACGATTTTTTTTCTAATGAGCAGATTTCTTACTGTCCAATGTTCAAGAAGGCTCCATTATACTTCAGCATTCATAGTAGTTAAGGTGTATATCTTATTCTTTTGCTTGACAAGCCTAGCGGATGGCATTCTTAAACATCAGATTTGATCTCAGCGTCGAGCTCGGTAGCTTGGTCCAATCGCGTGCACCTTGCGACCGGAAAAGACGCGTAGGTGCAGGGGTTTGATACCTGCCGTCGAACATTTACATTTATAGGGTCCGTTTCAAGAGGTTATGTAAAAGCGCTATCGTAGACTTCAAACGTTGGCTAGTCAGCCTTAAAAATATTTTAGATTCTCAGCCTGCATCACCTCTGCGTTGCAGTTAAAAAAGGTCTGTGCGAGCTCCACCATTTCTCACCCTAATTTGCAAGCGTCGAAGGCACCGGAGAGCATTCCCCTATCTGCTGCGAAATAGAGTTACAGCACCTATAGATGGCCAACATACCAGCGCGATCACATGTCAGCGACCCCTGTAGAGAGGCGGGGAGCATTCTGAAGAAATAAGAAAAAAAAGAGGATTTACAGGTAACTGAACTAAACAATTAAACCCCTAGAGATAGAAATATTGAGTATCTGCAACCAGGACGAACGAGCCACAGAGTTTCCTCTGCCAAAGGTTTCATTAACAAATCAAGGATGCAACGCGGCATTTTTAAGGACCAGCATGTTGCTAACGAAATGTTTTGATGTTTCGTACTACGTCATATTCATAATCAAATCTAATCAACACCTGAAAAGTCGTACACATTCAAAGTAAGCTGACACAGATGAAGTTTATATGTCCTCTCGAGGATGCTTGCAGTTTGCATTTATAGTGCACCGATTTTTAAGAGGTTCAGTTAATCGCGATCACATGAGACAAAAAAGTTTTACTAACTTGATGGGGATCCCACCTGTTGAGAAGCCATGAGGGCTCTTCGTGTTCAATGAATGTCATCAAGCGACCGCCATATAAGCAATTTAGCGAGATGTGTTGTTGATTTTGGACGATAATCCAGCCGACAGTCGAAATCATCGCGAAGAAAAATGTGTGCTGATAATGACTGTCTTTCTTTGTACCAGGAGACCGAAAACCTTTTTAAAGCGCATGGACTCATTACCGCGGAACAGCATGATTTCCGGGGTTTTGTGATAGTTTGCGGGGCGCTCTCATTTTATATTACACTAGGTTTCATGATTGTATTGAGCAGTAAAAATGCTAGACATTAGCCTGAGCTTTTTTTACCATTTTTGACTGGATGTAGGAGATAGTACATCGTAGCCATTTTTGTGTTTTTGTTCTTCCGAATTTCTAATAGGCTCGATTTTTAAACCTTTCCTTATTTCTATTTTTTCTATTGAAATTATCGTGACTTCTTTTGTCGTTACCAGACTGCGGCGTGTATTGTATCGGTAATATAAGTTCTCAGAGTCGTTTGAAGCATGCGCGCGAAATAAATGCTTTGAACCGTGCTTTATATACCACACCTTTAGAATTTCGAATTATTTAAATGATGTAACGAATTACGCCACAATCCATTCACACGTATATTTTACACCCTGTGTTATGAATCTGCAACGGTAGAGTGCAGAAATCAGTTGAAATGTGTAGGTATACACAGTCTTATGCCTTTTTAGATCTTTTCTTCTGGCTACCTTCCGTAAGATACCAGTGTTTACCCCTCGGACTGTAACACAGCTGTCTAACCGGCCCACCAAGCCCCAGAGGGTCACGCATGTTGCATGTTTATTAGAAATCCGTTTTAGCCGCTGTTCCTTCGTCTCCAGAATGGCAGGCTTTAAGTCAGCTCGTCGGAACGCCCGTCTTCCCACTTCCCTTTGGCAGATAGCATTTTCGCATTTATCTTTGCTTGGTTCTTGGTTTTGAAAATTTTCTCGACAAGCCTACTTCCCTTCTAATGTGTGAACCATAATGTTTGTTGGTATAAACTCCTGGAGCTTTAGCCTCAATAGGACGCTCTAGCGAGCTTCCTGAAGACATCTAAAAAGTGTGTGCACGTTGTTGATGTCACCTTCTGCAATCTGGAGTACAAGAAAAGAGGTGCGTTTAATAAGTAGTATCCTAGCGGAAACAAGAAATTATTGCAATCAAGTCCCACACTGCATTAGGAGAAATTCCGTTGCGTTAGTGCATAAATGCATTCAACCCGTTCTTTTCACCCATGATTTGCATTTTTTCTATCAAAAAATGGTCGTCTTGGAGCATGTTTACGTAAAATAATCAAGAAAGTCACCGGTACCTATGAAAACCTAGAATGATTTAGGCAAAGATGAACTTGGATTCTCGACTGTTCACTGTTTACAACCGTGTTGATAAATCCTTAAGCAAAAAAAATAGTAAAACGTGTACATTTCCTCGAGCATTATAATTGCAAATTTTTGTCGAAAACATTTATGAGGTTGGTTATCAAAATATAAAATATTTTTTGTTAAATTTTTGTTAAATTTTTGTCGTAAATAGTCTTAAATACAAATGCATATTTTCAGTAAGCAATATTCGTTGCATGTTGTAATCCTATTGCTTGACTCTCAACGAGTTACAGCTCTTCAGTCCTTACTATGTACGTTGTAGTTAAACCGAATCGAATGGCCCATTTAAAATTTTTCCTTTTACATATAAAAATAACTGAAATAAATCTTCTACACGACACCACCACTCGTTTCATATTCTCTTTGTATTTTTCTCAATATTATAGTGTATACAGTAATTAACAAGGCCAAAATGTCACGCATTAAAACAATATAATTAAATGCATCTCTTGTAATTAATTTTTCATGTCTATTTAATTCAGACGCATCTTTATTAAGCCAAAGAAGAACCTTGGAACATTTGTACATTGCGGAGGAAAACGTATGTCGTATTTACCACTATTGCTTCGTTAACTACACGATTGGAAAGTTGCCAGTAGTCGCAGGAGTTTAGACTCTGACAATCAGAGTCAACCTGTGGAGAAGAACGTATGTCGTTTTTACCGCTGTCAGTCAGATTAATTTCCTATTACCTACGCTGCCGTGTCTTTCATTGACAGATGTTGTTTGTCGACTTCATGATCGCACATCCTTTGCGACCTTTTGCGCGAAATAATCAATGCAAACAAACCAATAATTAAGACAACAGCAAATGCAATGAGAAAAGTGACAAACCAAGGAGTGAGAATAAGAGCTGGGTACAGCTCGGCTTCAGGAATAATGTTGGTTGCGTTTATCATATATCCAAGTGACCAGCTCAGGTTGTACCCCTTGACCTGTTTGAGAAAGTGGATTTTGGCGAAATTATCATCGGCCACATATACTTGTTCAATAAATGGTGAATATAATTGGCACTGAAGCATGCCGCTGGTGCCTATTTGGCGGATGCATTCGGGTAGTAATTCTGCTTCATCGAGGTGTAATCAAGAGAGCAAAATGTCTGTGTAGTTTGCTTAAGATCTGTCATATCGGTGCCATTAAACCGCAACTGTTGCATAATGTACGTGAATCCAGAAAAAGCGGCGAAGTTGATGTCTGGTACAGAAATGGGGATTTCGCTGAAGCATTCGTTGAAGGCCATAGCTCGGCATTCCTTTTCGCCAAATAGATTCCTCGCTGAAAGGTTGCACCATAGAGGTTTACCCGTACCAATGATACGAAGATACTAGAATAACAAAGTAAACAGAGTCAAGTAAAATCAGGGCGTGACCGTTGATATTAAAAAGGTGTTTTATGTAAAAAATTGAGCATTTGCACACAGTCGAATTTCCTCGCAAACTAGTATTTGCAAAATATATACAAAATACGCTAGTATAGCCTTCTTATATATATATATATATATATATATATATAT